>BQMI01000384.1:0-262500 GCA_026005395.1 Asobara japonica
TGCATGGACAATTTGGAATTTTGGGGCAGGTGATCAATGTTCCAGTGGATGTCAATACAATGGTCAATCACTTGCCCAGGAACATTGACGACGATCACTGTGTTTACGTTCATATCAAGAGAAAAAAAATTAATCGATCAAGCTACTTGACAGGTTTAATAAACAAGAGAAATATTAAAATATGGCTAAGATGCTTAGTACCGAGTCCATTGTATCAACTGTATGACATCAAAGTTGATGAATCTTTCTTTAATGAGGATCGTCTCGCTCATCAGATACCTATAGATGAACTGAGTGAAGACATCCCCATGGAGCAGAGCCTGTTCGCTCAGCAACACACATTACTCTGGAATGACGATAAATATTTGAGGATTGCTCCTGGAGAAATGAATGTCCCTCACAGTCTATTATTTGATGAGCATGCAGAAGAGTTATCTTTCCCTACTATCTATCTCGGACAATTCCGGCGCTTTAGTGACGATCTCAATGTCACTCCATTCATGATGGCTACCAGTGAGCTAAGGAGATCTGATCGACGTGGGGTTACACCTCATCATTTACTCTATATGGCAATGAAAATTATGAGGTTTAGAGTCCGTGACAGTCTATCCATTGCTTTTAAGCACGTAGGTAAAGACACAAAAATTACACGTGAACAAATTCAATCAGAGGAGTATATAAATCATTGTATAGAAAGGAACTTGGCTTTTCTACGTTGTATCCCTAACTCGACTTGGTATTGGGCTGAAAGAAAGAGAGACTTATTCGCAATGATCAGACAACTCGGAAAACCGACGTTATTCCTAACTATGAGTGCTAATGAAGTTGGTTGGCCCTCATTATTATTATATAAATTGAAATTATTATATAAATTGAAGAATAATGGAGCAGAAATTACAGAACAAGATGTTCAGGAACTCCGTTATATTGAAAAGAGCACACTCATCAATGAAGATGCTGTAACATGTGCCATCTATTTTAATAAGCTCATCAATATGATAATGAACATACTTCAGTCCAAAACGTCTTCTCCCTTCGGGAAATACCGTGTTGTCCATTACTTTAAAAGAATTGAATTCCAGCATCGTGGGAGCCCCCATGCACACATTCTGCTATGGCTTGAGAATGCTCCAGCGGATCCACTAGGTGCTAACCGACTGAAAGCTATTGAACTAGTTGATACATTGATATCAGTGGCCACTTCAGAATCGTCGGGGAACATCAAACTACAGGCACATAAGCACACGTTCACATGTTACAAAAAAATAGCTGCGAACGCTCATCAAAAATGCAGATTTGAAGCTCCATTCATGCCATGCAGATACACAACTATACTGACACCAATGCAGAAAGAAGAACCAGGATTCCACACGTATAAACAACATTACAATACGATAAGAACAAACTTAGAGAACAATGACTATGGTGATATTGATAGTTTCTATCAGGGAAATGGAATACTATCTGATGATTACTACATGAATGTGCTTCGAGCTAGCATCAATCGTCCCAGAGTATTTCTTAAACGTCAACCCATGGAAAAGTGGCATAATCCATTCAACCCATTCATTTTCAATATTTTGAAATCAAACATGGATGTGCAATTTATCACCGAAGAATACTCATGTGCTGCATACGTAGTGGAATACGTCAATAAAACGAACCGTGGAATTAGCAATCTCCAACGTAACATCACTGAAATAGTGGATGAACATCCAGAGTTCGATATTGTCGAAATTACTAGGAAAATGAGCGTTGACATGCTAAATACTGTCGAAATTACCAGTCAGGAAGCTGCATGGTACCTTCTGCGTGAACCGATGTCAAAGTCTTCTTCAGTTGTTACCTATATTTCAACAATATGGCCGATCGAAAGACAAAGAATTGGAAAAACTCAGAAAGAACTCAATGAAATGGATGCTGATGATGATGCAACAAACATATGGAAAGAAAATTGGTTTGACAAGTACGAAAAGAGACCTGAAGAGCTAGAAGATGTCAATTTGGCCCAGTTTGTTGCTCATTACACACTGAATAATCAGGGGAATTGGACACGAAGGAAAGAACCTCGGATTATTCGGTACAGAAACTACGACATGGCTGATGATTTCAATGAACACAAACGGGAAATGGTGACTTTGTATATTCCATTCCGAGACGAAGAAACTGAAATTCTTGCAGAAACTAAATTCATACAGATTTACGACGACAACGAAATATTGATTTTAGAGCGACATAAAGAATTCTTATCGAATTTAGATATCCAGAAAACCATCGAGATATGCCGAGAGTTGTGTGGTGAAGATGAATTAAATCAAGATGATGATGCTGAAGGAGACAACGTAGGTCGCCTTTTTCCTGAAGCAAATCCTTTTCAAGAATTGTATAACGCTGACCACATAATGAACGACGATCTGCGGTTAGCAACACATAACAAACTGGGTGCTATCGCAAAGAAGAGGGATAATTTAATATCTAATGAACAATTTTATGAACTAATGAAAATGGCCAATCAGAGGCAGAAAGCACTCCTGATGCATGTGATTGCTAATCTCCTCTCATCATACCGATCACCACTCCAAGTTTTCTTCACTGGGCCAGCAGGATGTGGGAAGACATTCCTCATTAGACTCCTCATGGAAATTTACAACCGCTGTACAGATAATGATGGTTTTTGCAATGCTTACATCGCATGTGCATCAACAGGAAAGGCTGCAATAGCAATTGATGGTACGATAATCCACACTGCATTGAAAATATCCCTCTCCAAACTATTACCATTATCAATTGAAGGGGCTCAACAGTACAGAATGCTTTTCAAATACGTCCAAGTTATACTCATCGATGAGGTCAGTATGGTAGGAGCGGAATTGCTGTCTCAAATTGACGCACGGTTAAAACAAATAACAGGAAATTTCCAAGATAATTTTGGAGGAATGGATATCATTTTCATAGGTGATTTGCGTCAGTTACCTCCAGTGCGTGCTACACCCATCTATCAAGCAACAAAACGACGCATAGCAGCACCAACACTTTGGCGTGACTTGAAGTTCTATGAATTGGATCAAGTCATGAGACAAGCGAATGCTGATTTCTCCTCTTTATTAACTAAAATTGGAAATGGCGAAGAATTGGATCAAGATCAGATACACCTAATCGAATCTCGTTTTTATACAAGAGAGGAAGCAGATCGTCTTTGTCCACATGGAATTCGGCTATATTTGACAAATAATGCTGTAAACGTATACAATTTGACAATTCTTAATTCTCCAGAGAATAAAACGGTCTCAATAGCTACTGATGTATTCACCGGCTGCCATAATGCTGAGCAACAATCATTTGTAAGACAAAAATTGCATAAAAAACGGTAATAGACACTGGAGGTCTGCCCTACGAGATAATACTGGTGTTAGATAAATGGTATATGATAACAACCAATCTGGATGTCTCGGATGGTTTAGCAAATGGCGCAGTTGGTAAACTAGTTCATATCGAAACTGATGAGGCAGGGGCAATAACTCGTGTGTGGCTGGAATTTCCAGATTCACCAAAGACGGGGCAGAAGATCCGGAGAAAAGCTGCTGCGTTCATCCAAGCAAACAACATCAGCCACACGGCAGTTCCCATTGCACGAAGAACTTCTACGATATATATGAACAATAATAAAACGAGTTTCGTCAAAAGAAATCATCTGTCATTGGTATCAGCGTGTGCTATAACTATCCACAAGTCTCAAGGTGGTACGTTTCATCAAATCGTCTATGAATACGAAAAGACACATTCACAACAACTCCTTTACGTAGCCTTGTCCCGCGTCACAAGTATACAGGGATTGTACATCGTTGCAAAGGATGGAAAGAACAAATTTTATCATGGACGGAAAAAAGCTCAATCAATGGACAAGCTACAATCAGAATTTAGAAGATTATCAACAAATCCATTGATAACTTTGACTGACATTCTCCGAGAGTTCATCAGCAGACCAGGCTTATCAATAACAACCCTCAATTGCCAAAGCTTAGGAGCTCATAGCGGAGATTTCAATGATCCGGTGATTCTACGGTCTAATATATTGATACTTTCAGAGACGTGGAAGGAAAACGATCAAGAAATTGATGTTCCCAATTTTAATTGTGTCGTACAGTTCAAAAGACGAAATGTGAGAGCAGGGGGTGTCGCAATACTTTGCAATACTGCTCATGGAACGAACATCATGACACCCAATATGGACCTGAACTTGAAACAACTAGAATCGCTTTCAATTGGGCTGTCATCTGTTGGAGTAGAGCTGGACAAAATACCTATGATTCTAGGTGGAGATTTTAATGTTAATTTTGCTTCAGAGGATTCCAAGCCATTAATTCAGTTCTTGCAACAGAAATTGTCATTGGAAATGAACAATTCAACAATTGAATCGACTACACGCCATGGTACCACGATCGATGCAGTTTTCTCACGTTACATCGAAAATTTGGAGTCAAGAGTCTTCATTACCTATTTTAGTTACCACAAACCTATCATTTCGTTCATGAAGAGTCTACCAGAGAATGAAGGTGAGGCTGATTGAGATTTAATTCATCATATTCATACTAATATTATTGCATCTTGAAAAAAGTATAATTATTATGATGAATAAATTAGTATTTACTATCAAGAAGTGTTTGACACGCGATTAAAATGATTCCTCTCCCTCTAAACATAGAAAATTAAATAATCCTTGCCGATCCAATCATTCAGTTTCACTTCTATCGCGTGTCTTCATGACACACCATTTTTTTTATCCGAACTACAAGGTCAAATCCATACTTATCCAACGTTATTAAACAAATTAATGATTTCGTCTAATTACTCATTGAGAAAACTCGGAATCAGTATTTCTGAGTTATCTCAGGGCTCAGAAAAAAAAATAACAAAAACTAGCCCTTATTCTTATTGGCTGTGCCAGCTTAAATTTATTCTGGCACAGCCATTAAAAACAAAAAAAAAATGAGTTAAAATTTTTTTTTTCTTTTGAATCAATTTGTAAAAAACTAATACTTTTTGGATCACTTGGTCAAATTCGATTGGGCTGTATTGGCTGTGCCAGCTTAAGGTACCTGTGAACGTAGATCCGCTCGTGAACTGCCTGTGTAAAACAAATGGGCGTTCAGCGAACGAATCTCCGTTTACGTGAAAATCACTGACGGATCGACTCGAGAATAGGCCCCCAGAAGTGGTTCCAAAGGTTATGAAACGTGGAGAAATGCTTAAATTTCCACATTTGATTTTCGCCTTCATTATAATAACCTCCTCCCTTTGACGTGAGAAGTTAATTATTTCTTTCATTATTATCTCAATTGTTTGTAACGCTGTATCTCAGGAAATATTACAGATACCTGAAAAAGTGCCCAATAAATGTTGTTCC
Organism: Asobara japonica; assembly: GCA_026005395.1. Taxonomy (NCBI): domain Eukaryota; kingdom Metazoa; phylum Arthropoda; class Insecta; order Hymenoptera; family Braconidae; genus Asobara; species Asobara japonica. The sequence continues at coordinate 5,405 of BQMI01000384.1, forward strand.
TTATAGAAAAATACGTATTTTATGTTGACCGAGTTTAGAGAGATACGCGACAGGAGTGAAATTTCGTAGGAGCCGAATTCTGTAAACATTTTCTTCTACTGCTGAGGATAGAAAAGGATCAGTGTTTCTAATATTAGTGTGAATGTCAGCTTATGATTGCAAACAATCGAATTATATCAACATACAAAAGCTTCTTTATTCTATTTCCATCTCACGATCTTCGATGAAATTACTTCATTCCACTTCATGATCACAAATGAAATTATGGGTTTGTGATAACTGGAGTAAGGAACAAAAGGTATTCATTAACACACCAAATTATTCCGGACATAAATTATGATATAAAAAATAACGCTCGGCACATATATAACGTACATATATACATGAACACACCAGACTGAAACGTAGCTAGCCTTTTACCGCGGATGGAAAATGCTAATAACGCCATCTTACGCCCTGCGTTAAATTATAACGAACGCGTCATCATTGATGTTCCCATACAACACATTGTGAATGCGTCTAGATGTACGTGAATGCTCCGTTCTTCTCTCTCTCTCGTGCTCCCCTTCCCGTATCTCTACATCCTAGCGAGTAAAGTACGTACGCATCCATATATGGCGCGTCCCTTTCCCCAACGGTGGTGGTTTTCGTAACATAGGAACTCGTGTGTATTCGATTCACACCCAACGGCGCCTATAGAAGTTTCACTTCACAAAATGAACTTAGCGCAGTTTTCCCGTCATTCTAAAGTTTGCATTTCATAGTATTGTCGCTACATTTATCTGTCCCATATTGTCCTGTATGCTGGTACACATCTATTTTTAATTTTCCGATTTTTCGTGAAGTTATTAATGCCCGTACAATCCAAGTTTGTTGTTCCATCATGTGATCAGGGGTTTACATCATGACGGTTTCCTCACTGACATTGCCAGTCTCAATTTAGCTCCAATAACCTTGATTCACTTGAACGAGATCAAATAAAGGAGGTTAGGCGCCAGAATAATAATTTATCCGCTGAAATTGGAAACTAATTAAACTCATGTGGTAAATAAATGAATAAATATAGATTCAATAACGATCTACGGTGGTGAGTCGGTTTAATACATGAATGTGATAGAGTGAACAGCTTAATTCGCTTAAGTTATTGTAATGACCCCTAAATGGATTTTGTTTATTAACTTCCCGATTTTCGGGAAGTTATTGTATTGACCCCGAAATCAATTTTTTTTGACTTTGTAACTGGTGTTTTAAGTATGCCATAATGCTCCCCATCAAATTTCGAGTAAATGTCTGTGTGTGTGTGTTTATATGTGTGGAATCGGATGTTTCGTTAACAGTTTCTTACGAACGGATTGAACGATCGGGGTCATCGATATTGCAATCTGAGCACCTTCAGGTAGCTTAGATCGAATTAGTTTTTCGTTTAAATTGAGCTAGTAGTTTTTTTGTTATTAACGATCGAATAGTTCACAACGCTCTATTACAAAAACGGTGAGAGATACGACCGGAAGTGTTCAATGGAACTTGTTCTGTAAGTTGAAATGCATATATAAACTCTTATGACCTTTTTGCTTCGGAATGGAAGCATTGCAACCGGTCAATTTTGACTTTCGCTAATTATGTTTGTAAACGATATATAATGATTTGAAACGTTGTAAGGGGATTTCCCGGGTGTTTCACCAGGACAATCCACCGAACTACATAGTGCCGTCTCCGACGCACATAGTTGGGCGCCAGTCCAACTTTCACGGAGTTGGACGGAAACCGGCCGCTGGGGAAAATCATCTACCCAGAGGACTTGCGACGTGGCCTCTCGCAATGCCGAGCTAGCATCAGCTTGTCACGGTAGAGGGGCGAGGTCCACCAAGTCCGGAGTGTATCATGCGACGGTGCCACGCGCCTTTTCAGGACGTGGCATAGCAACAACGTATGATAGCCTTTTTTACGGGTATTACCCGTGCTTTCCATTAGAGATATTTCTATCTCTATGATGGTTCTTTCTTCTCCTAGGTAGCTCGACTCTAGGAGAAGGTCCGGATAACTTGCGTATCCTTCGGGACCCCTCAGGGCTTGGGACATCAAGAGGCTGACCTGACCAAGGGGTTATCTCCCAACCGCCTTACGACCACCCAGACTCTTGACCACCAATTATCGCACTATCAACGCGAGTCACTTGCCCTGATTACTAACCTGGTGGTGCGTGTTCTGAGTGCCAGAATCTCCTTATTCCCGTCGATCGAATCACGACTCACTCAGGGGTTCAATGGGGACTAAGATAATTCTGAGAACCGAGAGGTTTGTATCTCTCGTCTCAAAGAATCCGTTTTCTCTAGTCAGGAGATGCAGGTGCATCTCCCTATGCTCGCCACGATCGATATTCTCGAAGAGACGCCATTTTCCTGGCCTTATGCAAGCCAGTGCCACTAAGCCCGCTCTCACCGAGGTTGGCAACCATTCGGCTCAAGCGTCCGAGTTCGACTCTCACGAAATCTCCTAGAGCCTTTGTCCCCCCTAGTCTGGATATCTCGGCGGCGGTGGGAACTACGTTAGTCCACCACGGCTAATCAACCCGACGGGATCACAGGGGGCGCTAGTCGTTTCACCTAGCCCTCGGCCTCTAGTCTACCCCGCCATGGCCTGTGGATCCGCTAGGTTGGGATGCCTGTACGTCGGCCTTTAACTCTGCGCCAACAGAGCGGAATCCACATATGGCGATCATCCAATAGCGTCCTCCAGTCGATGGGGGTGCTGTCTCACCCAGACCCGCTTACCTCTTACGCACGTCCTTCTTTGGTCTTAGCATCTTCCCACAGCCTTATTTCAGCGGTCACCAGATGGCACTTCATTCGTACTTTAAAGTTTTGAATGTCATATTTACGGGGGTTTCAACCCTAACGAGAAAATTTCGTTACACACCTCCCTCCTTCGGAGAGGTTTCGACCCGAAACCTAAGCGTTCAAGTCAATACTTCCTGGAGTAACTCATCCTCCGTCTCCGACTCGTCAGTCGAAGTCCCATCCGAGGCTAGCTTATAGGGCTTCATTTCCGCTATAACTGCGTCTTTCGGATGTCGGCCGGCCAGATCAGAAATTACGTAGAAATTTCTGGAGTGCTTTTTAGTCACCACGAAGGGTCCATTGAATGGTTTATTCAAGGACGCTGACCGATGCTTTGCAGCATTCGATTGCTCGTGGCTGCGAACTAGAACTAGTTCGCCGACTTGGTACTCTCCGACTCGGCGACGCAAGTTGTATGCTTGCGCCTGCTTATCATTAGCTTGAGCTAATGCGTGGCGAAAAGCCAACCGCAAGGTATCATGACGCTGCATGCATTCAACCCAGGCTTCCGTTGGAGTTTCTTCAATTTCCATATCGCCTTCCAGCTTTCGTTTTAACGAATATGCTGGCTCTGGCTCTCGTCCAAAATTAACGAAAGCAGGCGTCACTTTTAGAGACCTGTGTTGGGCTGTATTGTATGCGAAGTGAAACGCATCCAAGTGACAATCCCACTCACGGTGATCTGATTCTACGTACGCACGTATCATTGCTTTCAGCGAGCGATTCACCCTTTCGGTGGGGTTTGCTTGCGGATGATACGGGGGCGTCGTCCGATGCTTCATGTTAGTTGAAGCTAGCAAAGCTTTGAAGTCCCTATTCATGAACTCGGTACCGTTATCGGCTAGCAAGTCTCGAGAAGCACCCCATCGATAGATAATCGTCTCCTCCAATGCTTTCCGTATCGTCGCACCTATCGCTTTTCTCAGTGCGCAAAGTTCGATCCACTTTGTGAAGAAGTCTTGGATCACTAAGATATACATGTGACCTGGTTTAATGCGCGTAAACGGCCCCATGATATCTACCGAGATCCGGGATCAAGGTTTCTTGATTGCACGAGGACCCATTTGTCCAATCGGCACCCGTTGTTGCACTTTGCAGCGCTGGCATTCGTGACTCATGCTCACATACGCCATCACGTCTTCAAACATCGCTGGCCAATAATATTTTACGGACAGCCGTTAACAGGTTTTATCAACTCCTTGGTGTCCAGCCTGCGACAAATCATGACACTCTCCGATGCGTTCGCTTTAGCCTTCGGAAATCTCAATTCCCTTTGGGCTCCTATATCCGAGGTTGCCAGCGGCGTGGATGAATTTTCTTCACTTACGCCCTTTTGGCGTTTCCCGCATTGCGTTTGGGCACTCTGGCGTGTGTACCCCCTTTTCACCGCAGACATAACAAAACTGTTCTGGGTGCACTGCAAAATCTGAAGGTGTGGCCGACCTTGTCGCAGTTGCGACACACCAACATAGGTCTGGTAAATCGACGACCTCCACCCGTCCCTAGAGGAGCGCCACGCCTCGAGAGAGCGTGTGCTACTTCTACACCTAATTCGGCCACAGCGAGTTCCTCATCGTAGACGACTTCGCCGGAGCCTTTGGTGATAGCTCCTTTTTTCGTTGCTGCCTCTTCGTCAGCTTCCCTCGTCCTTCCTCTGGTAGGATGTTATTTCAATCCGTCCAGTGGCGCCGCCTATTGCTATTTAAATACCGTCCTTTATCCAAATATCGAATTTTTCATTCAATGTTGAATTTTTGCACGCTCTGTTATTTCAATCCGTCCAGTGGCGCCGCCCATCGGTATTCAAATACCGTCCTTTATTCAAATATCGAATTTTTCAGCCGGTTTTGAATCTTTGCGCGCTCTGGTCGGATTTTCTTTCAATCCGTCCAGTGGCGCCGCTTATCGGTATTTTAAATACCGTCTTTGATTCCAACATCGAATTTTTCATTCGATTTTGAATTTCTGTGCGCTCTGGTAGGATGTTATTTCAATCCGTCCAGTGGTGCCGCCTATCGGTATTTAAATACCGCCTTTTATTCAAATATCGAATTTCTCATTCGATGTTGAATTTTTGCGTGCTCTGGTAGGATGTTATTTCAATCCGTCCAGTGGCGCCACCTATTGGTATTTGAATACCGTTTTTATTGCGCCTTCTACCCAACATTCGTGTTCTGCAACATTGCGGTTGCAAAACACGTGCCGTGGAAACGAATTTTCGGAGCCGAAGCCTCTTCTCCCGCCATGTGTGCGTTTTTCAGTAGGGCTGACGCCTGTTTCATTGTGAAGAATCTTTGCAAATCCCTCACAATGTCTATTCCCAGCCCAAAAAAAAATGTGAATCGAAAAATATCATTAAAAAAATTTCGGTGCAAAAAAAACTGGGTGGCTGGGATTTTTCCCCACCTTATGCAGGTGCCATATCCCCCGTCTTCGGAGGGTATTCCACCTCCGTCGAATTTTTCATTCAATCGGGGCCGAAGCCCCTTGTCTCGCCACGTGTGCGTTTTTCAGCACGGCTGACGCTTATTTCAGTGTGAGGAATCTTTGCAAATCCCTCACAATGCCTATTTCCAGCCCAAAAAAATGTGCATCAAATAAAAAATCATAAAACAAATATTGTTTCGTGCGAAAAAAACTAGGTGGCTGGGATTTTTCCCCACCTTATGCAGGTGGCATAGCCCCAGTCTTCGGAGGGTGTTCCACCTCCGTCGACTGCTCGTGTTGGGCCCCGCCACATTCCTCGAGGATGTTCGCCACGATCTCGGCGTCGACACCCATTAGGGGATCTGAAAAATTCAGATCAGTTATCATGGTGGGGTCTTCGTCACTTTTCAGCGACGAGGTCTCGTCGCTGTGCAGGGACTCAATTTCGTCCCACTTAATGTCTCCGACTTGTACCATGGAAACTCAATTTTTGTCAACTCTTTTTCAGAGTTTATTCTACCTTTCATGGCTCCTTCGGCGGTTCCCACCGCCTTCTGCTACTCCTCTCCGACCTTCTCGTCCGCCTTTTCACGATTTTCACGTGTCTACTCCCTTTTTACAAGGGAACACAAGACAATTTTCGTCCGTCCTATTGTCCGGGCGAGAATCAACTATCACGCTTGTCGCAGCGTGCTTCCCGAAAATTGCGAATTTTGAGGGGGGGGGGGGTCACAGGGCGCATTTCAATTATTGAAATCGCCGCCGGTGGTCCCACCTGTCGTCCTGTGTCCCATATTTGCATATAGGGCGACAAGTAAGTCCAGCATTTACTCCCTCCCGCTTTGCGACGTTTACCGTCACGTGGCGCCGTCTCCTGCTTTGCAGCTGAACTATAGTTCATAGCCTATGCTTTTCAGCTAGGGACTTTTTCTGGCGGGAAAAATTTGAAATTTCGTATTTCCTTTTTCACCGCCAATGCTGGTGGGTGCCCCATCATTCCACCCCCCTTTAACCCCACTGCACAGCATTCGCCCCGTTTTGTCACTGGAATCGAGGGAAACCCATTGGAAAAAACCTTAGATTTGTACAGCTCTTTTCTTTTACGAAACTCTCGCTCGGCTGTGTCGTGTGAGTTAAAGCCTGAAAAAAACAAATAGCGCCCATGCCGGACTTGAACGAGCGATGTCAGATCTCAATTAGCTCCCCCCAATTCCAGTGCTTTAACCCACACGGCCACAACCATCGGCTTTTCACCGCCTTTTCCAGCAAATTTTTCGCCCGGGGTTTATTCTTCCAGGGTCTTCGGTCATCTTTCTCCAGGTGAAACAGAAAAATAACCCGAAAACTCAAAAAAAACTCACAAGGTGAAAATTTGTGACTGTGAGATATTTTTCGTTGCAGAGAAATTGTTTCTTCTATTCGGGGACGTTCTCTCCGGTGAAAAGAAGAACGACTCACCGAATATCGGAAACAGTTCTCCCCAAACATTCCCAAAATGTCCTTTTCAAATGATTTAATCATTTTTCAGATGGAAATTTTTTCTCTTTTGGGGAAAATAATTGAATTTATCTTGCCCCGTCTACTTACCCATTTTTCAGGGATTCTTTCTCCTTTATTGGCGTGGCCCCACGTTGGGCCTCCTTAATTATGCACATTATCGATAAATGTCATTCGACATAAAATACGTATTTTTACATGGGGAACAACTTCTCTTATACAAAGTTTACGCTAACTCCAATAGTTTATGCAATAGAACATTATAAACAATTGAAATAGTTAATAACAATATATACTGCACCAACTTCATCCAAAATCTAATCAGTTCTAGGTTATATGGAAACGCTTCGAACGCGAGCTCGAGAGCTGCCATAACTTCATTCGTCCATGAGAAACCTTTACTTAAAATTTTGTACACATACATACACATACACACAGAGACGCCAATTCAGAATTTGACGGGGATCATTTTGGTATACTTAAAACCCTAGTTAGATAATGAAACAACAAATTTGGATTTTGGGTACATTAGAAGAAGTTCCCGAATAACCGGGAATTTAAAAAGGCTTCGGAAAAGGAACGAAAAACAAACCAGATAGTTGAAATTTGTTGGTGTGTGTGTCACTTCTATACAAGCCGTAACAACATATTTTTTGGCCCCTTTGTGAGTTTCTCCTCTTCGTTTCTCCATTTGATTCAATTTTTAGTAGCACACAGACAGGACGAAATGTCTTCAGTTTTGAGATGAAAATTAACTTTGTTGAATAATAAATAATAATTTTTTACTGCTTAAGAACATATGGGACCCATCTAAGCCTATGCATTCACTACAAAACTGCGCGAATCCCTAGCCGGTTGTCACTAGATGCGCTCACGCAAGTCTAGTTACAATGAAAAGGTCTATGGCACAGGAGAGAACTTCAAAATAAGCCACTGCAGCCACTAGCAGAATAGGTACTGATTCTACATTCCAATGACGGTATCTGTAATGAACTAATGTTCTATAGTCGAGTCAACATCAACTCTAATATATTTATACTGAGTAGATTATTTTTGCTTCCGAATAGAAGCATTGCAATCGTTGCATTTTCACTTTCGCTAATTATGCTTGGAAACGATATGTAATGGTTTGAAACATAAAAATACGAAGTTTGAGCATTGTGTCTGTATGTATCAATTTTTTTCGAAAATATTCACTCACAAGAGTTGACATAACACGCAGACGGTCATCGAATGCCCACATTCAATTGCATAACGGTTATTTTTATTTCGTTTAATTTTGCCTTTTTATTTCCAGCCATTTTCATTGGTGGTATGCTTCCGAATGGTACCGACTTTGTCATGTCCGATTTATGGGAAGCATTCCATATCTCTATTTATTATGAAACACTGAATATTACTGAATGGAACAAATTATGCATTGCATTCTTATTGAACCCAGTGTCTGGAACCGCCATTAAGAACGTCTTCGTGAGGAAGAAGAAACTGGGGACGGTTTATTTTCACATTATATGCAATAAGTTGGATGCTCATTGATTTATATTGAATCAATATCATGCCTTCCCGATATAGGAAAATATACAACTCATTTGAAAAAGGTTGCTCATTACAATGGAAGTCCTACTTCTTCAATTGTTGTTTTCCATTCAGTACTCAACTTCACAATATTGAGCGTTGACCTTTGTCAAACATAGATTATTTCATACAGGTAAGCTGAAATACAATAACTATGTATTTACCGTCATTATTTCATGATTATAAGTGTCATCATTTCATATTTCCATGTTCATTGATATATTTCTCAAATGGTCGTCGATACATAATTTACACAGTACGTAATTGTGAAGATAACATTGTTTTAGTATTGTGAAGTAATTCGAATCTTCTTGGGTACCGGAATATAGTTCCCAATTACATCCCATACACACTATTAAGCTCACTGTTTTGAAAAAAAAATCACAATCCGTTCATTAGTTTGCGAGATATTGAATAAAATGAATTTCTAGTAGAAATTCAATATCTCAGAAACTAATGAAAATTTTCAAAAATCCAAACCACTTGCATATATAGATACCAAATGGAACATTTGTATAAAATTTCAAGTCTCTCTGACAACAACTGTAGGAGGAGATGCGCGAACAAAAATTTTGCATATTAACCAGAAAAATTGGAATAACTCGAATCTTTATGAGTTATATATTTCAATTGCATTCCATAGATACCATTGAGACAAATCTTTTGAAAAAAAAAAATCTAAATCCGCTCATTATTTTTTGGAATATTGAATAAAATGTTAGTTTGCGAGATATTGAATAAAATTAATTTCTAGTAGAAATTAAATACCTCAGAAAATAATGAAAAATCTCAAAAATCCAAACCACTTGCACATATAGATACCAAATGGCACATTTGTGTCAAATTTCAAGTCTCTATCACAACAACTGTAGGAGGAGGTGCGCGAACAAAAATTTTAAGTGAAAAACATAAAAGTTGAAATAGCTCGAAAACTTTCTACGGACGCATATGTGTTTTTCGATCCCTCTTATAGATGGGGAAGATGGGCGTGTTGGGGAAGATTTAAAAAAAAACTAGTGGTGTGCAAATGTGTGTGCCCCATACGGGGTACAAATAAAACTTCCCGATTTGGTATTTCAGCACAGCATAAGCATGCAACCATGGTGATGCGCAAACTCGACAGTGATATCAATAATTGAACTTGTGACTAATAATTACTGCACGCGATCGATTTAGTTTGATTTTTAAGCCGCATAAAAATATTTAACTGGAATTCGTCCGCCTAGTTACCCTCTCTCTCTTTCTGTACGTTCTTAATTATTCCGCTCTGTGACATCCTTCCCGCAATTGTCGACATATTCATTCGCCAAGTATATTCTAGTTCAACTCCCGATATGTTTTAACCTATATTGAAAAAAGTCATACCGAATGTGCATTTTTGTATGAGGAACGACCCTGGTGATATGCATCGTTCCCGTATTTCAAATTGCCCGGACGACCATACCTCATTAATTATGCAAATTATGGAAAAAGTCATTCCATGTAAAAGATGTATTTCCATATAAGAAATCGGTTTCTTTAGATAAGTTCCCCCCTAACTTTGATATTTTACCTAGTGGAACCGTATAAACAATTGCAATTGTAAATAAAATTGCATATACTCCACGAATATCATCCAAAATGCAATCCGCTCAATTCTGAACGGAAAAGCTTCGATTGAGACCTTCATGACAGCCCTGTGTTCATTCCATCACTCACTACAGACATAATTGTTGAGACTGTCATACCTCCTTAATTATGCAAATTTGCGAAAAATCATTCTACATAAATTACGCATTTTTATATGGGAAACAACTTTTCTCATATAAATTTTGCGCTAACGCTAATAGTTTATGCAATAGAACGTGATAAACAATTAAAATTCTTAATAACAATATACATACTACACTAATTTCACCCAAAATCTAGTCCCTTATAAGTTACATGAAAATGCTTCGATTCCAATATTGACGGTCTCGATAGCTTCATTCGTTCGTGAGAAACCTAGGATCAAAATTTCGGAAACGCACATACATACAGACGCACACACACACACAGGGACGGGGCCTTGGTGTAGTGGGTAGACTGTCTGCCTACTATTCTAAAGGTCCCGCGTTCGATTCCCGCTCACTGCAAATATTTTTTCTGAAAAATATTTTCTCACGGACTCCGACCGATGGCAGGAACATTCCGTGTGTGCTATCGGCGGTATCCATGAAGTGAGACCGTGAGCCGGGACCGTAGACGCCCGCCATCGTATCACAGGGGTTTCTGGAGGTTTACCCTGTGATTAGAAATACGATGAGCTGAAATGGCGAAGTCGGCCCCAGCCGCAATGGGTGGGTACTCTGATCCGTAGTATTGCCCATGAAGTAATACCTACCAGCGGTTACGTGGGTGAATACGAATAGAGAAAGAGTAGAAAAAAAAACACACACACAGAGATATCGATTCAAAATTTGTTGGGCATCATTTTGGTATACTTCAAACCCCAGTCACAGGATGAAAGGAAAAACATCGATTTCGGGCTCACTACAATAACTTCCCGAATAATCCGGAAGTTAAATAGGAAGAAATGTAGCTGAAAACAGTATGCACGCGTCCATATCTCCTTCAATATTAAACCGATTAATTTTTTTTTAAATCTTCCCCATCAAGCCATCTATAAGAGGGAATCAAAAACACATATGCGTCCGTAGGAAGTTTTCGAGTTATTTGAACTTTTATCTTTTTCACTTAAATTTTTTCTTCGCGCATGTCCTCCTACAGTTGTTGTCATACAGATTTGAAATTTTACACAAATGTTCCATTTGGTATGTATATGTACAAGTGGTTTGGATTTTTGAAAATTTTCATTATTTTCTGAGATATTTAATTTTTACTAGAAATTCATTTTATTCAAGATCTCAAAAACTAATGAACGGATTGTGATTTTTTCTTTCAAAACATTCAGCTTAATAGTGTCTATGGAATGTGATTGGGAACTATATTCCGGTATCCAAGAAGATTCGAGTTACTTCAATTTTTCTGGTTAACATGCAAATTTTTTCGCACATGTCCTCCTACAGTTCTTGTCATAGAGACTCGAAATGTTACGCAAAGTTCCATTTGGTACTTTTCGGAAGCATACCACGAATGAAATTGGTGGAAATAAAAACTCACCGCTAAACTAACTAACAATAACCGTTATGCATTGGAATGTGGGCATTCGATGACCGTTTGCTTGTTTAACTTCCCGATCCTAAGTTTCTCACGAATGAATGCTGCCATCGAGATTATTGAGGTCGGAATCATAGCGTGTCCATGTAACTTGGAGCCGATTAGTTTTTGGATGAAATTGGTGCAGTACATATATAGTTATTAACCATTTCAATTGTTTATAATGTTCTACTGCATAAACTATTAGCGCAAAATTTATATAAGAAAAGTTGTTTCGCATATAAAAATACGTATATTATGTAGAATGACTTTTTTCGATATTTTGCATCATGAAGGAGGTATGACTGTCTCAACAATTATATATGTAATGAGTGAACGAATGAATTCAGCGCTGGCATGACGAGCCCAATCGAAGCGTTTCCGTGCAAAACTGAGCGTATTACACGTAAATTGCAATTGTTTATACGGCTCCACTGGGTAAAATATTAAAGTTATCGGAAAACTTCTTAAAAAAAATTATTCCTTATATGAAAACACACCTTTTATGTGCAATGCCTTTTATCTATAATTTGCATAATTAACGAGGTATGGTCATCTGAGCAATTTGAAATACGGGAACAATGCATATCACCCGGGTTGTTCCTTATAGAAAAATGCACATTCAATATAGAGTTGAACTAGAATATACTTGCCGAATAAATATGTCGACAATTACGGGAAGGATGTCAAAGAGCGTGATAATTAAGAAAGTACAGAGGTACAGAGGGTAACTATGCGGACGAATTCCAGTTGAATATTTTTATGTCTGTCCGGGTGTGTGCGTGTGTGTGTGTGTTTGTATGTGTGGAATCGGAATTTTCCGTTAACGGTTTTTCATGAACGGATGGGACGATGTGGGTCATCGAGGTCTCATTCGAAGCGTCTTTACGGAACTTAGATCGGATTAGTTTTTGGTTTAAATTGGCCCAGCTATTTTTTGCTACTAACAATTGAATTGTTTAGAAGGCTCTATTTTAAGAACCGTAAGAGATGGGATAAAAAGTGCTATGCACAATTTGCTCTGTAAGTAGAAATGCATATCTAATTTTTTATCGCTTCTTTCCATATTTGCCATAATTAAAGAGGTATGACAGGTTTAACCCTCGAGCGTTCGCATCCCTATTGGTGTCTCACTCCTACTCCTGTAAGTACAAGTGCTCACTCTCTTTACCTGTAAGTACAAGTGCACACGTTTTGTTGACCTCCTGCTTTCAAACATATTCTCTGCAATTTTTCGCCCTCGGGCGGCTTTCTTTTGCAGTCGTTGCATCCGACACTTTGCAATCAACCGATGGAGATAATTTTGTCATCAGTTGGTTGCTTTTTCACTGCTTCTCGGCACTTTTGTATCTTCGTGGGTGACCACATAACCTCAATCTTGGCTGCTGCTCTCCTTCCTACTTTGGTGTGCCTCTCTTTCTTTCGGAATGCCTGCTGCACCATCTTCAGGGAAACTATTGCACTATACGCCAACTAGTCCGGCCCGTAGCTCGTTTACTCACATAGTGGTGGCTATCGCCGGAAGCCACGCCCTTGCCCACTGGTAGACTTCGCCCGCGGGAACGCCTTACTTTTAAAGTGTTGCGTTGGTTCTTGCTGTGACCACACCATGGCACACCACTTGACTCCGCCTACTGACTTCAGTGTCTAATTGCAGCTACAGCTGATTCACAGGGCTTGATTATAATTACCCTTGATGATAATCCTGTGTATACTAAATGTGGACGTTTATACACCACAAAGCTCTATCACTGCTATGTCTGTTATAGATCCACTTCCATGCCGCATGCATTAAGACCAAGCTTGTTAAGAATAAGAACTGTGCCAAACTACTCAATTGCGAGCGATGTCTTGGAGCATCAGCACACTCAGAAACTCCAGTACCTCCTCGTACTCGGTTCAACTCGGCTAGCTCCAATGCGTCCACCAGCTCCAATGTCTCCATACCTGGTATGCTCAGTCTTCTGCCACATTTCAATCCGCTTTTCCATCAGTATATGCCACTTTCGCCTCAACGCTTGCTCTCTGCAGAGGGGCTGTATGATGCGGGCCTTGCTCATCCACGTTAATGAGTTCCTTCCCGCTGACTCTCACAAACTCTGTAGTGATATACGGGATGTGGCGAAGAAAGAAGGATACTTAACGTTCATCCGAGATGGCGAAGTTTTCATCAGGAGACGGAAAGAGGAGTCAGCTACCCGCACTTCGTCAGCAGATGATTTAAAAAACTTCCTCGAGTGCTGTCGATGGACTCCGCCTCACATGTAATTCCAACTACTTCTTTCTCTTTTCCCTCTCCTTCGATCTCTGCTCCATCCCCTCCTCGGTTAACCTTAGCTGCTAAGTTGCTGTCCTTTGAGGGCCTCAGGGTCTATCACCTCAATGTAAACTCCTCCAGAGCTCACATTGTGCGAGTCAGATTGTTCCTGAGCACCCACCCTCCGTTCCATATTATCGCAATCTCAGAGACTAAGCTTGACCCTTGTGTTGACGATGTTTTTTCTCTAGACGGCTATGGACTCCTCCGCCGTCATCACAATACGCGAGGCGGTGGGGTTGCCTTGTTTATTAGTAGCTGCCTCAAGACTAAAGTTCTTTCCACTTCTACGCATGTCTGGAGGGGGAAACCAGGGCTGCCTGAGTATCTCTTTTGGGAAGTCTCAAGTCATGGGGTTTCCCCGATCTTTGTAGCTGTGGTCTACAGATCACCGCATGTCCTCTTTGTGGAGGACATTGACTTCACAGTGTCGTTGCAACTCTACAAGATAACCGCTCAAAGGTCATTCATGGGGATTTCAATGCAGATTAGTTGTCCGCTAGTGCTGATTCCAACCGTATTTGGTCTCTGCTTTGTGCCGCACACAATGCCACTCACCATACTGCGGATTACGACACCTGGCTGGACCCATCCCCTATACATGATCAGAATCCATTGCTGTCCTTCCGAAAGACAGAGGTACCATTTGTTGATGGTCATAACGTATTTACCGTTGCCCTTCGTGCTGCTCTTCCTGATGTATCTTTGGGAGGGGAGATCCATTATAAGAACTTCTCCTCCTTGGATAACGCGAAACTGAATGCTCATCCGGTAGACTGTGATGGGTCGATCCTCGAGGATGGTGCATCTTCTCTGGAGGACATGGCCTTGTGTGTCTGCTCTCATATCAATGAGACTATCGAGATTGCTGCTCCCACCAGCATTGTGAGGAAACGTTTTGCTCGGAAACCGAGGGATCGTCTCTATAGGATATACTGTGCTCTGTTGGACTATCGTGATCTGGCGCAGCGTCAAATTTTTCCATGATAGGCTGATTTCTTGTACCACACCGGCCCAGGTCTGGAAGGAGCTACGGAACTTTGGGCTAACTTTTGCTGCTGGAGAGTCAGGGGATTGTCATCCGGACATGCCGAATGCCCATTTTGCAGGAGTGTCGGTTGACACAGAGGAACCAGCTCTTTTGGACTTCCTTGGGTCATTTCGCCAAGACTGCTCCACCGCTATTCCGAGTTCTTCTTCCGGCCGGTCATGGTTGATGAAATGATGAAGGCGGGCATGCACTACACCAGTGAGGCGAAAAGATCTGATGACTTTCGACGGGCGGTAGTGGTGGCGACCTTGCTTGTACTGGCACCGTTTCTGCGACTCCTTTTCAACAAATTGTTCTTGTCGTTTTCCTTCCCGACCGTCTGAAAAAAAATCTTTCATGGTTGCAATCGCTAAGGTGAGGAATACATCATTTGCTAATGACTACAGACCCGTGGCTCTTCTGTGCTTTCTATCGAAAGTACTGGAGAGGCTGGCTGCTGTGCAGATGATGGGTTTCCTTGCTGGTCAGGTCATCCTGGATCCGCTGCAGACAGGATTTCGGCCTCACAATAGTACTCAGTCGGCAGCACTCAACCTCACGGATGACATATGTGTTTGCATAGACCGGCGCCAGCTGACGATGTTGCTTCTGTTGGACTTTAGCAAGGCATTTCACACTGTGTATCATTTGCTGCCACTTAGGAAGCTCGTTGTAGTTGGCTTCTCGTCTAGTGCCCTCACATGGCTAGCATCTTATCGTTGTGGTCGTTGTCAGGCGACACTAGGTGGTACAACTAATATGTTATCCTTTCGTGGTTTGAATCGTGATGTACCGCAGCGGTCCGTGCTGGGTCCGTTGCTCTTCCTTCACTTCATCAATGATGCCTGTGGAGGTCTAGTTCATGGTGTTGATCACCTGATCTACGCTGATGACCTGCAGGTGTATCTTCGACTTCCGCGTTGTGAGCTTCAGTGTGCTATGTCTGTGATGAGTGATGCGGCTGATGGCATTGTAGAGTGGACTCGTTGCAACCGAGTAAGGCTGAATGTTGCTCAAACAAAAGCAATTATCTTCGGCGCTCAGGCGTATGTCAATGATGTCTACTCGATGCCTGGGCTGTCTCTCATCATTGAGGCACAGGTGGTGCCGCTTGACACCTCGGTGCGCAGTTTGGGAGTGGTGCTGGACGGTAAGCTCACTTGGAGGAACCATGTAGCCCCAATTTCACAGAGGGTCCACTCTGTGATGTACTGGCTTGGATTCATCACGGCCAGCATCACGTTTGAACTGCGCAAACACCTTGTCCAGGCATTAGTTTTCCTTCTAAGATTCAGCGTCTCATCAACATGGGGTTAGGTATGTCAGGGGACCAAGAAGGGACGAGCATATAACGCTGCATTGTGAGCAGTTGGGTTCGTGAACTTCTGAGGCTCGCAGGGACTACTTTCCCGGCTGCCTTATCTTGGGTATTTTATACAGTCACGAGCCTAGTTACCTTCGGACCTTCTTTATTGGCAACCGGAATGTGAGACCGACTCGGGGTGAGCTGCTTCCTCTTTATATCAAGCTATTTACGACGGAGTCTCTCAGGAACTCCTTTCATGTAACAGCGGCCTATCAGTGGAATGCTCTGGCCTCGCCTGTTGGTGATTTGCCTTCCCTTCCTTCCTTCAGAATGGCTTTGAGAGCTTTTTTGAGGGACAATCCATGATCCTTGAACCTCTTGAATTTTCCTCTAGTTTTTTGCGGCTTATCATTGATCCCTTGACCGATCCCCTTTCCTTTATTGCTCGCCTGATCTGAGAATAAATTAGCGGGTGTGCCTTGCAGAGGGCCCATGACCATGTCTTACTTCTAATGTTACTTTCCTCATAGCGTTTTGTCTTTTTTTTTGTGTTCTTTGGTTTGGGCCATCTGCTGACTCCTACTTCAACTCATGCGTTACTGCCCGGCGTCTATTATTTCTTCTTTTTATTGTTATTAACTTCCCGGGAGGGAAAGTTATTGTAATCACCCCGAAAATGAAAAGTGTCAGATCGATCAAATTTTCACTTTTCTCGACATTTGGCATCATCCTAACACGTTTTCAATGAAAAGTGTGTGAGTGTGTGTGTTTTTTTTTTTTTTTTTTTAAAGAGAAAGAAGGAAGCCAACCTCCTTCCCCACGCTTCCTTCTTTCTGTTTCCTCCTTTTTTTTTTATTAAATCTTGATTAAAAACAAAACA
This sequence comes from Asobara japonica, assembly GCA_026005395.1. Taxonomy (NCBI): domain Eukaryota; kingdom Metazoa; phylum Arthropoda; class Insecta; order Hymenoptera; family Braconidae; genus Asobara; species Asobara japonica. Next base: position 22,451 of record BQMI01000384.1, read on the forward strand.
AAAAATTTACAAATGAAAAGAACAAAATACCCCTTGGCCTAAACTAGTAGAAGGACAACCTTTTATTTCCCAGTATCCCCAGATCACGACGGAACATCTGCAAAGCAATACTTCGCTGCGCAGGGGATGACCGCTGCGAGTTCCTCAGTAGCGAATCCTTTCCGGTCGTTCCCGGTAAGAAGAATCTCCGTTTACTCCGGATTTTTCCGAAACTACTCCTTGCGGCGCAGCTCCTGCAGAACCTCCATTGCGAAATCGCTTGTCGCGTTCCATGCTGCCTCTGATGACAGCATAGCCTCCACAAGATTTCCAGCCCTAATGGGTTTGCCTGAGCTCTTTTCCCATATAGGTCATTGGATGTCGAAACGCGGACATGCAAAGAGACCATGCTCGGCGTTTTCCTGAAATCTCGGACACTTTGGGCAATCCGGGAAGTCTCAGGCTTGAATTTCTAAAGATATTCCCGAAAGCACCCGTGTCCTGAGAGCATCTGGGTTAGGTAGTAATTGACTTGTCCATGTGATCGGTCGAGCCAAACATCTAGCTTCGGAATAAGTCGATGAGTCCACGGGCCTTTGGTCGAGGCGTCCCACTGTAGCTGCCATCGCTAGATGCTGTGGTTACGTTCTTCTGTCTTCAGTTCCACTGGGCTTAGCTCAGTTGATGTTTTGCGTGTGTAGAGTCGCCTACGCTCCTCCGCTAGAACTTCAATAGGTATCATCCCAGCAATGACACACACTGCTTCGTTGGATACTGTCCGGTATGCGCCAGCTACTCTAAGGGCACTCCGCCTGTACACTGGAATAACTTGCCGTCGTGCTGCTTGAATTCGTAGTGCATCGGTCCATATAGGGATACAATATGTTAATACCGAGGTGACAATTGATGATAACAAGAGCCTTCTCCTCTGTTTTGGTGTGAGTGTGTGTGTGTGTGCCTAGGTATGTATGTACGTATGTGAGCATTTTTCTGTGACACGGTTTCGCCTGAACGATTTGAATTCTTTTTTCTTTTTAACTTCCCGATCTAGGGAAGTTATTGTAATGACCCCGAAAATGAAAAGTGCCAGATCGATGAAATTTTTACGTTTCTCGACGTGTTGCATCATCCTGAAGTGATTTCAGAGAAGTGTCTGCATATGTGTGTATGTGTGTGCGTGGGTTCGTCTGTATGTGGCCAAATTGTTCGTTCACGTTTTCTCGGAATCGGACCGTGCGATTCGATAAATTTTTTCCCCATCGTTGCGTCTCCGTGTAACTTAAAGCTGATTAGATTTGTGATCGAATCCATCCAGCAGTTCCCCTGTTTTTGAGAAATTCATGTTGTGCAAAAATCGAAAATAGTGATAATGAACGCTCATCCACACAAAAATGGTGTAATCCAGGTACTCAATGCCACAGTTGAAAGATATAAGCATATTTTATAACGGATTAAATTTTGAGTGAAAGTGGTCCAGTGCTTATATTGTTATTAATAATGTCAATTGTTTATAATATTGTTATGTCAGTAGAAATTAAGAAACACTCAAATCAACTTTGATTTTCGTGGTTTTTATTCCAGTTTTGATTAACAGGGAAAAAATGCAAACTTCTTCTTGTTTTTGTGTCTCCTAGGATAATAATCCGAACAGCGAATTCTTACATAAGACACTCGTTCCATTAGCTAAGTTCAAATCCTCAGAATCAGCTCCAATGCAAATGGTTCGAAGGGAGATACATAACACTCCTCTTCTTCAAAAGATTGACGTCCCGGCAATCACATCCATACATTACACACCTACGCCATACACGTGTTTGATTCTATATAATCATAAATATTCTCTACTTCTAACTTTTACAATTTGATTCATTTTTGAAAGAAAAATGTGTTTTCATACAGTGCATTCCTTACAAGTGAGTCAATGTCAGTGTTTGATTCTATTATTTTTTTAAATCATGCAAATTTTAAGGTCAACATGCATACATAATTTTAATTTAGTCCTAGCATCTGAAACAACTCAACAAAAAGTTCTTTTGATTAAAATAAAAGAGAGAACGGATCGAATGGGTGGGGACGTTAGAATAGATTTCAGACGCTCAAAGCTGGTTTGAGCTTCTGCAGTCCATTTGAAAGGAATTTTATCTTCGGTTAAAACCTGTAAAGGTTTTGCAATCTTGGCAAAACCCTTTACGTATTTCCTGTAGTAGGAACATAAACCAAGGAAGCTTCTAACCTGCCGCTTTGTTTTGGGGATCGGCCTTTCAGTGATAGATGCAATTTTTTGTGGAGAACATTAGATGCCGTTCCTGGAAATGACGTGACCCAAGTAATATACTTCATGTTTGAAAAATACGCATTTTCTTTGTGTTTACATTAAGATTAGCAGCAGCTAACATGAGAAAACTAGTTCAAGATTTTGTAGGTGTTCATCAAAATTTCGACCAAAGACAATAATGTCATCTAAAAATACACGGCAAATTTTTTGGGTTAAACCTTGTAAGATTTCATTCATTATCCTTACGAAAGTCGCAGGAGCATTGCAAAGACCGAAAGGGAGTATATTGAATGGCCATAATTCATTCCCTATAACGAATGCTGTTTTCACTTTGTCTTCATAATCTAATTCAACCTGCCAATACCCGCTTTTCAAATCGATAGTTGAGAACCAGCGTGATTCAAAACTTGCGTCAAAAATTTCTTCATCGAATGGAAGGGGCATGGAGTCTTTTTTTGTAATATGGTTTAGTTGTGGATAATCAACACAGAAACGAAGTGAACCATCTTTCTTTTTTACCAAAACGACGTGAGATGCCCAAGGACTGCAACTAGGTTCAATAATTTTTTGTTCTTTCATTTCTTCAAGTAATTCGCATACTTTTCGCGATAATGAAATGGAACCCTACGAGAGTTTTGGTTGATTGGGTTACAATTTTCAGTGATTATTTTATGTCTAGTCCCTGAGTATCTACCAAGGTCGTTCGAATTAGAAGAAAAACAGTCTTGATACTGCTGCAGGAAGTTTTTGAATCTTCTTTGTTCATACAAATTCAATAATTCATATGAATTTTCAGAAAGAAGAGATAGGAATTCCGGAATATTGGAATCAGAATTTGGAATTCATTCACAAATAGTTTGATTAACAAGAATCACGTTCTGTGAGCAGTCGGTGTCGAATTTTTTTTTTATAATTGATCTAAAATCATCCAAAAGTTTGGTTTTGTAAAGGAAGTCAAGTCCAAGAATGCAATCTCCTTTGATATTAGCAAAAACTGCCTCAAGTGTGATGGAGAAATTTCCCACAGAAATAATAATTTCTTTAATTGCTTTGTGAGGAAATTGTTCTCCGGAAACAGTCCTAATCATGACGCGTCTGCTGGAATCTCTTAAATCTGTTAAAATATTATTAAAAAGTTTGGTATCAATTAAGGTTATATCAGCAGCTGTGTCAATGGTCATGGAACAAGAATGATCCTTAATTTTTCCGTTCAGTTCTAAATTCAAAATTGGATTTTGAATTGTATGCTGTACTTGCGAACATCTAGAAATATTGGAATTTGATTGAGTTAACTCGCCCCCCAACGAATTGACTCTATTTAGTTTTCCGAATTCACGTTTGTGTTGATAGACTAGTTTTGATATACATTTTTATTACCGTTAGAAGAGTGCAAATTAGAAAATTGTGGACCTTTTGGTTTGAAATACTCATTGCCATTGTTGATTTTTCGGTAAGGATGATAGTTATTGTTATTCTGGTTGAATTCACTTGTGGAATTATTGCTGGAAGTACTCTGAAAATTCTGTTGGGAATAAACATCAGATGCTGTGCATTTAGTGGAGTAATGGCCGAATCGCTTACATTTAAAGCATTGAATATTCGCGTTTAATTTGTGAAATTATTTGGTTTGTTGCGATTCAGACAAAAATCGTGATCATTCTGCAAACGGGTGTATGACTTCTGGTGTTGTTGTTTTCGAATTATAACGCGAGAGATTGATTTTAGCTCAGTTGCTCGTTCAACTGCTTTTTGCAAAGTTTCAATACGCTCAGATCTCAAGGTGAATTCAATTTGGGAATCATTAATTCCATTGATGAACGCAAGACATGCGGAACGATCTCGTTCTTCCTCGCAAGAATTTGAATAAGCTAAACGGCTAAGTCGACCAATTTCTTCCGAGTAAATTACAGAATTTTCATTTTTCTTTTGCTTACGAGAAAGCAAATCATTGTAGTACATACGCGAGAGATGTTTTTCATCGAACTTTTCGGCTAAAATTTCAGTGATTTTTTTATAATTTTTTTTATCATCTGTTGAAATTTTACTCAAAATTAGTTGAGCTTTCCCGCGAAGACGCCTCAACAATTGAGGAGCTTTAATTTCATTCGACCAATGATTGTGTTCTGCGGCAATTTCGAAATGAGGGAGATATTGTGACCAAAGTTGAGAACCGTCGTAGGTGTCGGGTTTAATTATAGAATGATTGTTTTGATTAGGAAATTCGGAAAAATTCAATGGGTTAGTAAAAAAAGGAAAAGAAACTTGAGAATTATCTGAAGAGTTCCTCGGTGGAATCGGTTGTGTACTCCATAAATCTCCTGATGAGGCGAGCGGGGCTCCGGGAAAGTAATAGGGCAGGAACGGAGGTACTGGATATCCTGGTGAAACCAACGGAACCTGTTGTGAGCTTGTGGGTATCCGTTGGAGTGTCGATGTTGAAGTTGATGGGTTCTGGGAAAACACTGGAGTAGTCTGGGGATGAGTTAGTGGAGTCGATGTACTCTGGGAGATTGTAGGGGCTGCAGGAATAGCCTGAGCAGCAGAAGATGAGATCGGTATACTCTGCGAAAATGTGGGAGTACTCTAGGAAGTAGCTGGTGGAGTCGATGTCTGTTGAGAAGCATCCATCACATTTTGAGGACATGTAGGATCGACTTGTGCAGGAATTGAAGGAGTTGGGGGAATTTGTCGAGACTCTGTTGCATTAATATTAGAAGCCGCTGATGTCGAGGAACCTCGGGAAGTACATCGGTTTTGTTGAGGAGCTGAGACATCAGAATTGATCCGTCGAATAAAATTGCTCATTTCTTCTCTGGCAATACGACGGTGATTTTCCAAGTCTTGTCGAAGAGACTCTCGAATGTTGGTAAGCATATTCGCCTGAGACTCTTCTTGAAAACGCAAAAGTTTATTACGAAAATCGTTTCTCAAACCTTCAAAATCTTCTTCATAATTTGGTCGATCAATGTCGCTTCTACCGGATACCGAATGTGCACGATAACCGGCACTGAGGGGTCCAGAACGAGAGGTTCGATGTCCTGACTGATTACGCCGATCTCCCCGTGAATGAGGCGTACCCGGGCTTTCTGATTCTTCACATCTGTGTCTCCTTCTATTGGACATCTCACGTTTGTATTCGTTCGTTTATAACGGCTGGCGGGTACAAAACCACTTCTGACACCAATGTTATGTCAGTAGAAATTAAGAAACACTCAAACCAACTTTGATTTTGGTGGTTTTTATTCAGGTTTTGATTCAGGAAAAAAATGCAATCTTCTTCTTGTTTTTGTGTCTCCTAGGATAATAATCCGAACATCGAATTCTTATAAAAGACAATCGTTCCATTAGCTAAGTTCAAATCTTCAGAATCAGTTCCAATGCAACTGGTTCGAACGGAGATACATAACAATATTCTACTGCATAAACTATTAGAGTTAGCGCAAAATTCATGTAAGAAACGTTGTTTTTCTATATAAAAATACGTATTTTATGTAGAATGCTTTTTTTCGATAATTTGCATAATTAAGGAGGTATAGCAGTCTCCACAATTCTGCATATAATAAGTGAACGAATCGACCCAGCGCTGTCATGACGGTCCCAATGGAAGCGTATTCATGCAAAATCCAGCGGATCACATTTTGGATGGCATTTGTGCAGTATATGCAAAGTTATCCGCAATTGCAATTGTTTATATTGTTCCACTGGGTAAAATATTAAAGTTTTTGTTTTGCAGCCGCATCCTTATTAGCATCTCACTCTGACTCAAGTAACACGCATAAGTCTCATCTTCATGCTCACCATGCGTCTACTGAAGTATTCATAATTATCTGCTTCATAAATGAGTCAGTTTGGAATTCTCAAATAGGCATGTTTTCGTTATGATAATAATAGGGGTCACACTGATTAACCGTAGTATATTGGAGAAGAATAAATTTAGTAAGTTGTGCTAAAAAACCAAATTGAGAAGTTTTGTTTGTACCCCGAGTGGGGCACACACATGCACACACCATTAGTTTTTCTAGGCATCATATGTTACGAGATATCGATAAAAAATCGCAATAATCGATTAATAGTTGAGTTTGCGTTACTGATATACAACTTGACTTCATACGTGTATCGCCACACCTGCTATCTGGAAGTTATAGATGCAACCCGTCAAGGGTCACACCCACATCCCATTTATTTTTAATTTCACTACTGCTTTTATTGTCACTTTGCTTTCATCTTTGCGATCAATGAATCATGCAATCTTTTGTTACTCATTTTTTCTCTCCGTATTGCTGTCATTAATATAAGGACTTTAATCTAATTCTTTTGTACAATATAACGCACAGTAATAAACCATCAATTAATCAAACAATCAACCACTCCAGTAACACGCATAATTCACATCCTTACCCTGACTATGCGGCTAGTCAAAAATTCTTAATTATGTGCTCGATAAATGCCATTGAAACATTTAATTGGCGCATCGGAAAATGTAGGAATGGCAGATAGAAATTCCAAATCGGGAAGTATTGTTTGTACTCCCGACGGAGACACACACACAGTTATCGCACTAGTACTAATACAGATCCAACTAATACAACAAAACTTGAGTCACATACTACAAAATATTATTCAATCAATGACTTTGGAAAAATATCGCGGTTGATGAATTCTACGATATTTTTCCGCAGCTCTCATTGGCTCTTCATTTTCCTTATTCACTCGACATTATTAGTTTTCCGTGTTGCTAGGTAGTATTATCACTACACACTAAAAAATTATATAACAGTGTCGGTTCAAATGATTACTGATTTTTCAAATGAAAAATGAAATTTACAAGATATTTTCACTTCTTTCGATGTTTCACATCCCGAGTCGTCTCCCGAAAAGGGTTCGTATGTGTGTGTTTTTTTTCTTTCTCTTTCCTTCCACTCCTATTTTTTTGCTTTTATTGAACAAACTTACAAAAAATAATAAATAGCAAATAAAGTACAAGGGACAATACCTCTTGGCACATACAATAAAATTTTAGTGTCCCCAGACCACGACCGACCATCTGCGAGGCGATACTTCGTTGTGTAGGGGACGATAGCCGGAGCTTCTTCAGGAGAGAGTGCTTGCTGGTTTTCCGCGGCCGGAACATCCTCCATCTACTCTGGATTTTTCCTTAGCTGCTCCTCGCAGCGCAACTCCCTGAGAACCTGCATTGCAAACACGCTTGTCGCGTTCCATGCTACCTCTGATGACAGCCTGACTTTCATAAGATTTCCAAAGTCGATGGGTTTGCCTGCAGTAGTTTCCCATATATATCGTTGCAAGTCGAAACGCGGTCATGCAAAGAAAACATGTTCCGAATTTTCATGTATTTTCTGATACTTTTGGGAATCCGGGGAATCCTGATGCTTGAATTTGTGAAGACATTCCCAAAAGCGTTTGTGTTCTGAGAGCATCTGGGTTAAATAATAGTTGACTTGCCCATGTGATCGATCGAGCCAAACATCCAGCTTGGGTAGTAGTTGATGAGTCCACCGGCCTTTGCTCGAGGCGTCCCGCAGTAGCTGCCATCACTCAATGCTGTGGTTGCGTTCTTCCCTTCTTAGTTCCGCTTGGCTCAAGGTAGTTGATCGTCTGCGGGTATAGAGGCACTGTCGCTCCTCCGCTAGAACTTCGATAGGTAAGATCCCAGCAATGACACACAGCGGCTTTAGATACTGCCCGGTATGCGCTAACCACTCTAAGTGCACTCAGCCCGTAGACTGGAACAATTTGCCGTCGAGAGGTTTGGCTTCGTAATGTATCTATAACAATACTATATGTTACTACCAACGTAACCACTGACGATATCAGGAGCCTTCTCCTCTTTTTTGGCCCTCCAATGTGCGCCATAAGCCTTGCAAGGGCAGTCTTCACTGCACCTTCCGTACTGCTTGCATGTTGGGCTTGCTGTCTAAAACTGAGTCGGGCATCAATCATAATTGCTACGTACCGAATGTAGAGCTGGGAAATTACTTCGTGCTAGCCGACTTGCAGCGTGATTGTCTCCAATTTCTTTCGGCTTGTGACAAGTAGTGCTTCGGTCTTATGCTCCGCAAAATGTAAACCTATCGAGTCCATTCATTACCGCATCGTGTTGAAAACATTCTCGAATAAACAGGATATGGGTGTGACCCTCTACGCATCGAATCAATAACTTCCCGATCATTGCCGTATATATTATGTCCAGAATTTCGGTTCATGCCTCAATTTATGGACTCTTTCAACTTTTCAAAATTTCCAAGTATGAACAAGTTTATAATTTTTGAAATGTAAAATGAGTTTTCAAAAATATAACCTTTCTAGCGATTGAGTTAATATGCAATTTGTTAATAACAATTACTATCGATGTTAAGCGGAAAAGTTATTCAACATCCAATATGTACTTCTGTGTGTGGAACAACCTTCATTGACTATTTTGTGTGGTATTTCCAACCGTTCTTACGATGCGGCGATATGAACAATCCATTTTGTTACACCCTCAAACAGGCTAACATTATTTCCCAATGTAATTCAGATATTATGAGAACAAGAAAGTGGCACATAATATCCAAACACACATTTGGAAATGAAATGTTATGAAAAACGTAATCATACATAAAATGCAGTGGATTACAAGGTTGCAGCGTCAGTATTCTGAGGCTTGCTCGACATTGTAACCATACACCGCTACACGGTGTACGGCCTGTTGCAATTAGAGCTGAGGAGTTTCAATACTCAGCTCTGGAATATATCGAGGCCTTTTAATTCCACAACTCTTGACAAGTTATGTTCTCCAGATACTTTCTGTATCAATCAGAACTTCAGTTTATTGAATTATTGTTGAGGTTAGATTTTTAATAAAGTTTATCCTTGGTTAAACGTGTGAGATTAATCCAAGAACCCATCAACCGCTCGGGTACATAACATAATTGGTGGCAGTGTGTGTTTGCAGTTGACATTAATTTTCATGCCAAAAGTCATAATGTAAAACCGACGCATTTCGTCAATATTCGGGTTTGCTCGGATTGAGCCGAGGTAACTAGCGCCGAGGCATTAGCTCGGTCTGTTCCTGTTCGAGAGTCAACGTGTTCGCAACGTTTTTGAGTTTCAACGGTTTTTTAATGCCAACCAACTTCGGTTCAATTGACTAAATTCAACTTTTCCCCTGTGTGTTAAAGATTCGAGTTCTGAATTTACGCCTTAGGGCTTGAATTTTCTAATAATAGTTTTCAACGCGATTCAACATAAGTGTTTAATACATTATTAGATTCAACGAAGCTAACATTCACCGATACAGTTGATTATTTCGCGATCGTCGCCTTTTCACAGTACACCAACGCGACACAAAACGTATCCCACCGTATTTCACCAGACAATTACCGTGTTTAAATCATCGCATACAACCACCTATTAAATTTGTATAAAGTGTAAATAATTTAGACCAGGTATTTATCCCCATATATTAACCGTTTGCCTTGCGGCTTAATAAACGTATTCAGCTGGAATCTATTTGCACACTCCCCAGCTCCTTCATTCATCCCTGTCTATCCACCCTACAACCTCAACGGTTAAAATTTAGAAATTCAACATCCAAATTATAACATGGTTCTTCGAGCCGGATCGGGCGGTATTGGATAGTGAATAAAATTGTGTGGGTAAAGTGTTTCAAGAGACCAAAGTGAATTTCGATTTCGTACATCAACAACTTCGAGTGTTAACAGTGTTGCCAAGGAGAATAGACAATGGACACAGTGTTCGGGTTTGCTTACATTCCGTCAAGGATGCGCGGCGACATTTTGAATTTTTCAACCCGATTATTCGAGAACTTTCGGGTCAGTCCGAATTCAACGACCTTTGCCGAACAAATCGAGATAAGTTCCCTCGGTTCGCCGGCAGGTGCAGCACCTAAGTCGATAAACCCAACGATCGGTAACGTCGCGGTCGATCACTTACCCACAACGATCTAATTCAAGATCTCCGACGACGAAATGTCAACAATGCAAACTCCTGAGATGTCAACAACAATCGAACCCAATAACACCGACCCAGTCAATGAAGATTGCGCTACAATCGATGACCACGACAGCAAATCTCCCCCTTTTTGACGCCAATATCATAATTAAAACTAGGAGGTCTAAGGCTCCTGTCAACCCATCAATCAACGTCCCTAACGTCTCTGCAACAATCTCAGCCTCAACAATCAACGACATAGAGATGGTTTAAAACAAAATTGGTGAGCTGAAAATGATTCATGCCGAATTATTAGAATTAACTTCAACGAACACAACAATTAAAGATCTAACGGGTAACGAGACGTACATTAAGGAGGAGTAGAGTGATTTGGTGGAACTCTCTGGGTCAATCATTATTAGAACACGTGAGGATCATCCGTACAAACAGGACAAGTTGAGTTACAACGCCTCTCAAATCGAAAGAGAATGCCTGAAAATAATTTGGTGAATTAAAGGCCAAATTACCAACGATTTACGTAATCGAACACAAACGAGCTCAACGTCTTCCAACCAACTTCAGAAAATCCAACTGAAGAAATTCAACGGCAAGTTTGCTTCTTGGAAGGAATTCGCTGACATCTTCCAAAATCTGGCATGACTTGGCGCCTGCCGAGACATTGGTAAGGCTCAAAGAAGCCCTTGAGGGTCCAGCAGCGGAGCTTTTGACGAGTTTCACCGCAACGGATGCCAACTATGATAAGGCATAGGATAAGCTGAAGAGACATTACAAGAACCCTCGTATTATTGCATCAGCGCTGTTCAACCGAGTTGTCAACATGAAACCCATGTCCTTAGGGGATCCCAACTCGATGTCATCTAACGCACATATTGCCCAAGAGACGATTGATCAACTCATCAATACTGCGGGCATCAAACGAGAAGATTTTGACGAACAATTCGTTCTTCACCTGCTCAAACGCACCCTTAATGCGGAGCTTAAAACAACTTGGGAGCAACGACTTGGAACAAGAATTTATTTCCACACTTCCCAGCTCCTTTATTCATCCCCGTCCATCCACCCTACAACCTCAACGGACAACATTTAGAAATTCAATATCCAAATAATAACAGCGTGTACTTAGGGAGGACGGAGCTCTGATCAACCATCGCCCTTTCACACACCGACTTCGGGGATAAATCAGAAAATCGAACTACCTGAGGGTAGACTGGCCGACACCTACATCTCGTAAGAGAGTAGTAATATTACCATATCGGTAACATCGCAGACGGCTTCATAGAACTCCAGCATTTGGAGGGAGACAGGTCTGCAGTGAGCCTTGCATCTATGGAGCATCAAAAGGGCTAATTCTGAGAAACCATAGCTACGTAAGTAGATTATTTATATTGGCCAATTCAGTAAATAATCACAGATGAGTAGAGGGAATAGTCCGAGCAGCCAACGAGAAGAATCGGCTTCTGACTCTTATTCCGTCATGGGACCAGGCGTAAGGAGAGCATTGTCTGGCTCAGACGCTAATAATACGAATATGCAGAGACAATATACACCGTCATAGCATTCGAGTATGCTCGCCGGTAATATGCGCCGAACTTTGCAAGTTGAAGTCCATCGGAACGATGAAGACATATTGCCAGATGAACTACGAGCAGCTGAGCAAGCTAATAGCACCCAGAGAAGAGAGAGATCCCTACGAGGTAATATCCCAGGGACCCATTCGATGACATTGAAGTGGTGGAAGAAGAAGGGCAAGAGATTCCCATTCAGGAGTACTCCACACCTTCAAATGTTTTGCTTCACGCTGAAGGGAATAGCAACGAGGACCGTCCACCGCGACGAGCAGAAGTCCTCAAAGATAAAGTAAATCACTTGTGTGAAGAAATAGTAGATTTACGGCGGGCAAAAAGAGAAGCCGATCAGCGGCTAGCAGCAGAGATGCGTTCGCGGGAAGGAATGGAAAATGAGAGAAATATTGCACAAGGGCTTCTATATCTAATATGCGTGGAACGCAGCCCAAAGTCAACCCAACTCTATCCATAACGTGCACAAATACCTGGATTTAAAAGGTGCACTACAAATGGTTCGTACTTTCGGTGGGGAAAATTCAGACAAACTAGATTGTTTTCTAGAATCTGTGGAAAGTGCAAAAAAATTAATTTGTCCTGAACTTCAAGACTGTTTACTTGAAGGGATTCACGGTAGGAAGTTAGAAGTTGCTGCCATGAAGCAGATGAAATATAGGAAGATAATAACGTTTGCTGAGCTCAAGATGGAGTTAGAAACTTTGTTTGGTAAAACACAAAACCTTGTTGGTTTGCAAGTAGAATCCAGAAGACTGCAGCAGAAAGATAATGAGGATGTTACACGATTCGTAGCCCGAACTCAAGAAGTGATGTTGGATTATGTACACGGTCTATTGGGTATTCACACTGAGCTTTCGGAAGGAGAGATGATGGCTGCCAAAAGTGTTCTAATGATTATGACTAAACTTGTGTTTGAACAAGGATTACGAGGTCAATTACAGATCTTGGTAAGGGCCAATAAGTTCAAAACACTCCATGACGCTTGTGCAGGCGCCCTTGATTTGGAGAAAACTGTCGCTGGCTCTCACAAAGGGAGTGTAAGGTTTTCTCCACAGGAAAGCTTAACAGGGGGAAACAGATTCTCCATTGGCCGACAGTCCATCGGGAATTGTTTCAGTTGTGGAACAAGCGGTCATGTGGCTAAAGATTGCCGTGACGCTCAAGGTCACCGAAAATTGACACTATCAGTCGTAACCGAACGTCGCCGTATCAACGCTTTTGGTAATGTTTGTGAATATTGCAAATATTCAGGTCTTGAGATCACTGATTGCAGAAAACTGAAAAAGAAATTAGGAGTGGCAGATGGACAGGAAATTGGGATCGATAAACCGAAAACCGAAGCTAGCGCAAAAAATTCCGAACCAAATTACAACCAAAACAACAAGAAAAAGGTTGATAAAATAGATGGAAATCAAATTTTATCGGTTGGAGCTTACCAGGTTATCATGTTGGAACCTTCAGAAAGGGAAGAAACGTCCATCGCCAACAAAGAAATGATTATACCAGCAACGTCAACTGAAATTCGATCGCAGATTTTATTATCTGCAAATGAACTGAAACAACCTACAATGTTCTTAGCTGATTCAGGTGCACAAGCTTCATTGATCAAGAGGGATTAATTAGTTCAGGGCACGGAGATCAAGCCTGGTGTTTGTGTGCTTAGAGGAATATCAGGACAGGATGTAGCAACTCTGGGAGAGGCTGTGATATACATCCCAATTGGAAACAAAAAATTGAGACATGTGTTCCAGGTGGTACCTGAAACATCCCCTTCTTTGGGGGAATCCTAGGGGAAGATTTCTTGTCTTCACCTAGTTTGAAGGTGGAAACAATCCATGGACAAGAGCTGGTGGGAAATGGGCAGCAGGTTAACCTGTTTCCAGCCTAGAAAAAGTGAAGCCTGATCCGAGGTTTTAATCCAGGTACCCACAGAAAATAATCACATTCGAATTACGCGGAAAAAGAAGCTGACGTCTGGAGTCTTTCTGGGGGAATGTCTCACCAAAGCTAGAAATGGCCATGTAATTGTTTGTGTTGTGAATACAAACAGCGTGGATGCATATATTCAATTACCGACGGCCGAACTGGAAAAGTTACCATCAGATCAGGATGCCATCATTATGATGGTAAAAATTTCAAAAAAGGGTTTATTGAATGATCGCATCGAACTTTTGCATGCAAATTTGAGGTTATCCCACTTGAACGAGGAGGAAAAAATGTCGCTGATAGAAATCTTACAAAGTTTCAACTCCACGATGCAGTTACCAGGTGACTCCCCAAGAAGTACCAATCATCTGGAGCATGAGATTCTACTAAAAACAAACTCAGCGCCAGTCAATGCTAAGCCGCATCGATTACCAAATTCTCAAATGGGAAAAGCTGATCGCCAGGTGCGGGAGATGGTGCAAAATGGGGTTGTGCGCCCTAGTACAAGCCAATGGAATGTGCCTTTGTTGGTTGGTCCGAAGAAACTGGATGCATCTGGGAAGGTTAAGTTCCGTGTGGTTGTTGATTTCAGGCGCCTAAATGACGTCACGCTTGGGGATTCATTTCCGTTGCCAAATATTTCTGATACCTTAGACCGATTGGGGAACCCAAAATATTTCTTAACATTGGACTTGGCTTCCGGAGGACAAAGGTAAGACTGCATTTTCTACGCTGTATGGGCATTACGAGTTCAATCGTATGCCGTTCGGGTTGAAAGAAGGACCAGCTACATTTCAGAGGCTGATGAATTCCGTGTTGACCGGGGTACAAGGAATTCGATGCTTCGTTTATCTAGATGACATCGTAATCTTTGGACAAAGCCTGGAAGAACACAATAAGAGGTTGACAGAAGTTTTAGAGCGTCTAAGAGAGGCTAATTTGAAGTTACAACCAGATAAGTGTAACTTTTTGAGGAAGGAAGTGGTATATCTGGGTCACGTGATTACCAACGATGGCTTCAAGACTGATCCCAGCAAAATAGAGACCAATTTCTAATTTCCCAGCTCCACAGAATAAAAAGGAGGAAGTCAACTGGACCTGCGGAGAGAGGGAGCAAGCAGCTTTTGATAATCTCAAAGAATGCCTAATTACAGCGCCAATACTCCAGTATTCAAATTTCGAGCAAACCTTTTTATTGACCACAGATGCTTCCAACAAAGCGATAGGAGCCATCCTTTCTCAAGGAGAAATGGGCAAAGATTTGCCAATAGCCGACGCCAGCAGGACTCTCAACAAAGCTTAGCAGAATTACAGCACAATAGAAAAGGAGCTTTTAGCTATAATATGAGGTGTTAAACATTTTAGACCTTACTTATATGGCCGGAAGTTCATTGTAGTCACAGATCACAGACCCTTAAGATGGATCATCAACGTAAAGGATCCAGGATCCCGTCTTATTCATTGGAGAATTTTGTTAGATGAGTATGAATACGAAGTAGTACACAAGGCTGGAAAAATGAATACAAATTCTGATGCCTTGAGCCGCATAAATGCTGTGACTCGAGCACAAGCGAAGACAGAGACGGAAGACTCGGTCATTGCAGCAGCTGAGGATTCCCACGATATTACGGGAGTATCATGATACACCGATTGCAGGTCATCCAGGAGTGCAACGGATGTACGCAAAACTAAAATTAAAATACTCCTGGAACGGGACGAAGGCAGATGTTAAGAACTACGTCAAGTGCTGTAAGGAGTGCCAAATGATCAAATTGGGTGAAATTACCAAGGTACCAATGGTAATTGGAGAAAGTCCTGATGCCGCTTTTGAGCAGTGTTCTATGAATATAGTTGGCGCTTTAGTTGTCACAGAAGTAGGCAATAAATACATTTTGACTTTCCAAGATGCACTCACTAAATTCAGCAGGGCCATACCTATTCCGGATCAAAAGGCCAATACAGTAGGACGCGCATTCGCAGAAAAAATTGTATTGGAGTTTGCAACACCGCAGAGACTCCTTACGGACCAAGGGAGGAATTTTATTAGTGACATTTTCAAAAATGTCTGTAAGCTGTTAAAAATTAAAAAGATTCAGACAACAGCGTATCATCCACAGATAAATGGGATTGTGGAGAGGTCACACCGAACGTTGGCAGCATTTCTAATAGGTTTCATCCGGGAAGAGCAGACTGATTGGGATACATGGTTACCCTATGCAACATTTGCATATAACACAACACCCCATTCAGCAACCAGAAAGACACGATTTGAGTTGCTCTTCGGCAGATGTGCTGAGTTACCGACAGCGCTCAAACAGGCACCACGAGTCCTATGATGAGTCCGCACGGGAGCTCCGAGAGAGGTTACGTGCAGCTCATCAGGAAGCGAAGGTGGCTTTGCCACAACTCCATGGGGACAGAGAGAAGCAGAGGTCAAAAAATCAATATGACAAAGATGCAGAGCCGATGGAGTATGATGTCGGAGACAAGGTTCTTCTTAGAAATGAAGTTCTGCATCGAGGACGTTCCAAAAAACTGATGGAGCCCTGGATAGGCCCTTATGAGATTATGGACAAAAACTCTGATGTCAACCACACCATTAGGTATGGAAACAAACAAAAGCACAAAAAGGCCATATAAACAGACTTCGACCAGTTATAGAAGCATGACTATATGGACCCCAGCCTTGGAGAAATAATCAAGAAATCCTGGAATTGCTTTATCGCAAGGATAATGGATGGTCAAAGGAAAACATATGGATAACTTTTGAATTTGTTCATTATGGGACACAATAATTAGACGTCCATATACAAAAAGGCCCATACCTCCACACGGACTGGGAAGTCCCACACGATGTTCATATCCTTACATTGGTCCTTCCGCCAATTGTGAATTTGACATCTGGAGCTAACACCTATTTCCCGCGGTTAATAGCGGTACTTGGTATGCTCCGATGTCCGGAAAATAGCCAAAACATAATAGAAAATCGAGTTGTGGGCTACACAACGGAGAAAGAGACTATGAAAGCAGAGGAAGTGTGCAAACAAGTAGAGGCAAAATGTCTTTTCACGACTCCAACTACGTCAACATGTCCACCAATTGAACAGCATCACAATTTTGGACAACCACTGGGAAACCAAGAAGTCTCAAAAAAGCCAAGAAGTGCAAAATTGAGACACGTTGCATTTTCAATTTTAATTTTTATCTTGTTAGGAAACATGATCGACAAGGTGCGAAGAGTTCGTTCACACTCCTGGCATGCACTTTGAAGCAATTGGAAAAATGCATCTGAGCAATCAGATATGGAGCATAGCTGCTGTGACAGATGTAGATCCTTGGATGGTGAGAGCTGACCAGATTGATAATCATCTTCAGCAAACTAAGCAACTTTGTGTCAAGGCGAAGAATAACGGGAAGAATTTCCTATTGGTTGTGAACCAATGGATAGAGGAATTTGCAGGAATCATGCAGACTATTTCTGGGTTATTGAAAGATAGCAGACCTTCGAAAGTCCGCCGTGGTCTTGTAGATGGCTTAGGGACAATTGCCAAGTCATTAATTGGTACCATAGTTGCCGAAGATGCGCGAATTATCAATGAAAGACTTTCACGACTGGAAACCGGTGCAGAAGGAACTTTTGATAGTTCACGGAAGTAGTTAGAAATCCTTAACTCTACCGTTATGCAGTTTGAAAATACTGAAAAGGGGATTGAGAAGAATGCAGAGATCTGGATGGAGTCCATCAGAAGACAGGATTTAATGCTCTAAAATGGCACCATCCTTGTCGGGGAAATGATCAACAAGATTGAATAATAGAAATGCTTTCCAGAGGGGTCATCGAAGATGCTGCGCGGATAAAAAATTTACTAACTCATGCTAGACCATCATTTTTCGATGCCAGAACATTTACGGAGAGAGGGTTGGTCACCCTCTTGAAACCAGCTGATTTACCAAACGGTTTTAGCTTCCCCTTCGAGCTGGATATAAGCGGAATGTATCACGTGCAGGAGGTATCCACCATCGGTGTGCATTTTATGGGATTAAAAGTAGTCATTATGGTAGAAATACCACTGGTCAACTTTCAAGCATTCGATATTATGCGGGCACATGAGATTCCTGTCCGGATAACGGTCGAGTATCATTCCTATTTGGAGAGAACGAATAAATTAATGGTTATTCATGGAGTCACCCAGCAGTACGTGCCAATGACTGAGGAACAAGTAGGTCAATGTAAGCGGTTATGCGGACAGTATCTGTGTCCCGATTCGTTCCTTATTCAGAAGGTCAAAAGTACGAGCCCTTGCGAAGTACACATGTACATGAATACAGAAAAAACTCCAAATATCTGCAATATAAAGCACGTGCGGCTGCAAGGACTGCTCCTTATAAAGATGAGAAAGGAAAACGCATGGTTCTTCATAGCTCCAGAGCCGGAAGGAATAGTGGTCAACTGTAGAAATCGGGAAAATCGAGACACGCTTCAAGGATCTCGGAATTCTGCCAGTTGAAGATTTTTGTGAAGTAGTAGCTTCGGATTTCACAATCAAAGGCCGGAAAACTCATATGATACAGTCCGATACTCACGTACATCCAATGTTGAATTTGGCATTGGATGAGGACATGGTTATACAATTGAAATAACAGACTGTCAAACCAGATGAAGTTCCACTGACCAATGTCGTAGGGTACACGGAAGAGTTAAACAAACTCCATGTAGAATTGAAAGCTGCGGAAGAGAATCGGCTGGATGATCATAAGCATTTCGATTATTGAGAATTTATGCTGCACCCTTCATCGATCTTCACCGTTGTGATGATAGTCCTTGCGGTGATCTTGTGATTGTCCCTTTATTGCTGGTGTCGCAAGCCGTGGCAAGCGTCTGAGAGAGGGTCTTGATTCCGGAGTACGGCCGTCATCAGTTGTGCTGATTATAATTTGTGAAATTTTGTAATTACAAATCGTATCATTCGATGAATAAGGTCAGAATAGAACATTACTAGAGATCGTGATATTGTTCCCTAGCGGGAAGGAATGTTACGCCCGAAAAAAGGCTAACATTATTTCCCGATGTAATTCAGATATTATGATAACAAGAAAGTGGCACATAATATCCAAACACACATTTGGAAATAAAATGTTATGAGAAACGTAATCATACATTACATACAGTGCATTACAAGATTGCAGCGTCAGCATTCTGAGGCTTGCTCGACATTGTAACCATACACCGCTACACGGTATACGGACCGTTGCAATCAGAGCTGAGGAGTTTAAATACTCAACTCTGGAATACATCGATGGCTTTTAATTCCACAACTCTTGACAAATTATGTTCTCCTGATACTTTCCGTATCAATCAGAACTTTAGTTTATTGAATTATTGTTGAAGTTAGATTTTTAATCAAGTTTATGCTTGCTTAAACGTGTGAGATTAATCCAAGAACCCATCAACCGCTCGGGTACATAACAATTTTGTGAAAAAGCATTAACCATGAGTGTTAGGAAAAAAATCATGCAATATGAAAGTGTATTTTTACGCGTGGAGCGACTTTCATTGGACACTCGGTTTCGTATCTCCAACCGTTGTTGCCGTAGAGTGATCCACACAAGAGTGATCGACTATTGACTTAGTTAATAATAATGACTATCGTGTTAACGATACAAGTCATACAACATCAAATATGTATTGTTGGATGTGGAGCAACTCTCATTGACTAATGTGTTTGGTATCTTTCACCGTTCCCACGACGTACCGATATCAACAATCGATTTTGTCGATAACAATTTACTATGGATGTTAGCAACAAAAGTGCTAAAACATGAAATGTGTATTTTTATGTGTAAAATGACTTTCACTGAAGACTTAGGTTCGTATCTCCAACCGTTCTTGCTATAGAGAAATCTAAGCAATTGAAATTGTTAACACCAAATCACTATTGGTGTTAGCAAAAACAGTTATATGACATGAAATATGTTGGGGGAAACAACTTCCATTGACTAATTTGTTTCGTACCCGTTCTCACGATGCAGCAATAGGAACAATTGAATTAGTGATTAGTTTATAACTAAAAAACCGCTGCGTGGATTGGGTTCAAAATTTGAGCAGGTATAAATTAGGCGGAAACGTTTTGAATGAGTATAAGAAAAGCCAAATCGGATAATTTGTACAAGAGAAATCGTTTGATACAACTTTGACCGCATACGCACACACACACATACACACAGCCAAAGATCGCGCTAAAACTGGACGGAAACGTTTCTGAGTGACATTAAACGTGGAGATCAGGTAAAATTGCGGATTTCAATTTTCGGACGCAAAACAATGACTTTCCTTAATATCGGCAAGTTAAAAAGAGCTGAAGTGTGAACAGGTCGACGATGATTGTGGCTACGCCATCCCAAAAAGCTGAGAGTAATGCTATTTTGAGCAATTCGTCACACACGATATTTCACAAAAGAGGTCCCGACACGGAGCCTTGTCGTACACCCCTAGTATCTGTATATGTTTTAGGACCTACTTCTGTATCATATCTGAGGACTGTGTCGGGAAAGTGATTAGCCTCCATCTTTCGCAAATATGCTGGTACCAGCAGCTTTGACAATGCCGCTAGGATGGAATCCAACCGCACCGAGTTGAAAGCACTCTTGATGTCCAGAGTAACAATTGAACAATATTGTTTCGTACCTCCTTTCCGTCGCCCGCCCTCGATGGCTTTCTTGGCCCTTTTGACCACCAGATCCATAGCATCCAATGTAGGTCGTCGTCGTCTGAAGCCGTATTCTCTGACGTATTATGCGCTCCAGATTCTTGTCCACCGTATCTAGCATACAGAGTGGACGATATGATGACGGTTAGTCCGGTAGCTTTTTCCCCTTAGGAAGAAGTACGAGTCTCTGTTGCGTCCATCTGTTGGGATACCTTCCTAAATGCAAGCATTGTACACTTCGAGCAAAATTCCAGGTGCTGCATTGATGGAAGGCTGTCTTCAGCACTATGTTTGGCCCACCATCGAGATGGGGGGCCTTTTCTTCACATACGTTGCAGTAACATGCAATTGTTGAGGAAATAAGACAGATATAGTCCTCTGCAGAAGATCAGGCCAGGTCGGCGATGGTATTCTGTTGACTCTTAAGTCGCGTCATAACCACCTTATACGGTCTGCCCCCAAAGGTCTCGTTTGGGAAGCTTTATGGTCTTGGTGAGTTTACACTGAGCAGCTTTATAGTTCACTTCCAGGCTTTCGGGATTTCTTCCTTGGGCATTGCCAACATCTACTCGCTGGGATACGTTCCCTGCGCAGGGTCACAATTTCATGGCTTCACTAATGTACCGGTGGCCGTGGTTTTCGACTAACTTTTCTGGCGATAGTCTCATCGCAAACGTCGGTGACTCTCCGTATGACACCGTCTACTTTTTCTGTGGTATTTCTACTCTTTATTGGCTAAGTCTTCAGTGCTCTAAGGTGGCAATGTCGAATTTTCGCACATTCCAGCAGACTCGGTTTGTTCTTTCCGATGTGGGCGCGGACCTCTAGTCAACAGACATCTCCCAGAGCACCCCTTGATGATCACTGGCATTATAGATCTCGAATACCTCCAATGCACAATTTCCTTTGACCTACTGACGAAGGTGAGATCTATAATTGAGCTCGCTTCTCCTTTGCGAAATATTGGTTCATTTCCATCGTTCAATAGGACGACATCTAAAGTCGACATGGCTTCTAGTAAAGCACGTCCTCGCTGATTTCTTTCCTTGGTGCCCCAGTCAACGGCCCAAGAATTGAAATCTCCCGCAATTGCCACTGGGAAATGCTATTTCGCATCCACCACGAGTCTATCTAGGATTGCTGTGAACTCTTTATAACAAAGGCTTGGTAGTGCATAGCAGCGAGAGAAATAGATACCATTCACCTTGGCCCTAAGAACCCCAGACTGTTCGCCACCATCGTATGCTTTCAAACGGCAAATCACCGCAGAAACAAATCACGGCTTTATTGCTAGTATCGGTAACACAGTTTTCGGTATGTACCCCTCACGGCGTAGCTCCTGCACAACCTCCATTGCGAAATTGCTTGCCTCGTTTCATGCTGCCTCTGATGTCAGCATAACTTCCACAAGATTTCCAGCGTTAATGGGTTTGCCTGCGCTATTTTCCCATAAAAATCGTTGGACGTCGAAACGCGGAACGCAAAGAACGTGTTCCGCATTTTCCTGAATCCTTTGACAATTTGGGCAATCCGGGGAATCCTCATGTTTGAATTTGTGAAGATATTCTCGAAAGCACCCGTGTCCTGAGAGCATCTGGGTTAGGTAGTAATGGAGTTGTCTATGCGATCGGTCAAGCAAAACATTCAGCTTCGGAATAAGTCGATGGATCTAGCGCCCTTGCTCGAGGCGTGTCACTGTAGCTGCTATTGCTGGATGCTGTGGTTTCGTTTTTCTCCCCCCACTTCCACTGGGCTCAGCTCGGTTGATCTTTTGCATGTGTAGAGTCGCCTACGCTCCCCCATTAGAACTTCGATAGGTATCATCCCAGCAATGACACACACTGATTCGTTGGATACAGTTCGGCATCCACCAGCCGCTCTAGGGGCACTCAGCCTATACACTGGAACAACTTGCCGTCGTGCTGTTTGACTTTGTAGTGCATCAGTCCATATAGGGATACAATATGTTAATACCGACTTGACAACCGATGATAACAAGAGCCTCCTCCTCTCTTTTGGCCCTCCAATGTTCGGCATGAGTCTTGCAAGGGCAGCCCTCAATGCACCCGCCTTACTGCTTACATGTTCGGCTTCTTGTCTAAAACTGAGTCGGGCATCAACCATAATTTCTAGGTACCGTATACAGGGCTGGGAAGTTATTTCGTGCTCTCCTACTTGCAGCGTGATTGCCTGCAGTTGCTTTCGGATCGTAATGAGTAGTGCCTCTGTCTTATGCTCTGCAAGTTGTAGACTAGTCGAATCCATCCATTTCCGTATCTGGTTAAACACATTCTCAAAGATGAGCTGAAGCGTGAATAGGTGATTTTCCACGATGATAATAGCCACGTGATCTGCAAAAGCCACCAGCTTCGCCCCCGCCGGCAATGCCAGTTTCAGCAGTTCGTCGTAGACGATATTCCACAGAAGGGGCCCCAATACTGAGCCTTGAGGTACACCCCCAGTCACCTTATATGTTTTGGGGCCTACTTCTGTGTCATACTCAAGAACTCTGTCCGTGAAGTAATTACCTACTATGTTTTGGAGATATGCCGATACTCATAGGTTCGATAATGCCGCCACGATAGAATGCCACCGTACCGAGTTGAAAGCGTTCTTGATATCCAGAGTAATAACCAAGCAGTATTGTTTCGCACCTCTCTTCCATCGTCCGCCGTCAATCGCTTTCTTCGCTGTTCTCACCACGAGGTCAATAGCATCCAACGTACAACGTCGTCGTCTGAAACCATATTGACCATCGGGTAACAGGGGTTCCACCGCTGCCTCGATTCCTTGGTGTACTAGCTCTGGAATCTTGTCCGCCGTATCCAGCATACAGAGTGGACGATTGATGATGGCTCGTCCGGTGGCTTTTTCCCCTTGGGGAGAAGTACGAGTCTCTGTTGTTTCCATCTGCTGGGGACAATACCTTCCCGGATGCACGCATTATACATTTCGAGAAACATTCTGGGTGCCACATTGATTGCGGCCTTCAACGCTATATTTGGGACACTATCAAGACCGGGGGCCTTGTTGTGGCCGACTCTACTATTGGCCTTGTATGTGTGTGTACGTGTGACGATACATGTGTGTGACGATACATGTGTGTGACGATACATGTGTGTGACGATACATGTGTGTGACGATACATGTGTGTGACGATACATGAAGTCAAGTTCTGGATCAGTAAGGCAAATTCAACGACTATTAATCGATTATTACGATTTTTCATCGCTATCGCGTAAAATGTGATGCCTAGCACAAAAAGTAATAAAACATGAAATATGTAGTTTCACGAGAGGAACAACTTTTGTTTGATACTGTTCCTCGTATCTGTCATTGTTCTCAAAATACTGCGTGATAAACAATTAAAATTGATAATTAAGCGATATCTGCTCAGTTACCGCAGTTAGGAAAAAAAATCATAATCCATAATATTTGTATCTCCATGTGGGGAACAACATTTATTGGAAACTTTTTCTTCTCTCCCACGATTTTTCTAATACAACGTTATAAACAATTGAAGGGGTTGTTATTTCAGTTAAACATTCCTTTCAGACCTCGACACCATGGAGACACGTCGATAAAAAAAAACATAAAATTAGCACATTGGTTCCTGAGAAACCGTGAGCACAAAATTTTGTCCACACACACGCGCACACACACACACTTTGGGAGAAACCTAAATCCCGAAACCAAGGGTACCAAGGGTGGGCTCCCTATAACAGCCCATGAAGGAAACAGGAACAGTGATGATAAAATAATATTATCCCACGCGGACAACCCCCAAAAGGGAAATTCCGCCGTCGGTTCCTACCAGGTGAAAGCCCTCAAGGCCGGCGCTGGCTCCTCGGACTGTGGGAAGAGCCAACCATCACTTGATCGTCCCCGGGTGGCAAACTTGGCCCTTAATGCTACAAGTGGAACTGTACCTAATAGAGCACATGGCACCTGTACGAGAATGATCTGGCGACGCTAGTGAATTCTCTGACAGATAAAAACAGGAGAGCCATCAATGAAAACATGAGAACGCTGGCTAGGAAGATCCAAATGGCCGCAAAGCGAATAAGATCCATGACGGAGACAGGGATAGGCAAAACACCGTTGCCAGCAGTTGGATGGCTCACCCCTCCAGGTCCTAGATTGTCCCAGCTAAGCGTAGGGAGTCGCCATACGTCCATGGAAAAACCGAAGATAGAGGAGACCCCAACCCGACGGGCAAAAGAAAGCAGAGGACACCGCCTGATGACACAACGGGAAACAGCTCAAGTGTGCCGACAATGAGGCAGCAGCAAAGTCGTCCAGAAATGAGGAGGAGCGCATAAAAAATCGAACCCGGTTAGAGGGGAACAGGGACATGGAAGAAGCATTAGATTCTGAAACAGAAGACGATGAAAGTGCTTGGGAGAAAGCCAAGAGACGGAGAAAAAAACAGGAGCCGTCCCAAAATCTTCGTGGTGCTATGCAGACTAAACCTCGGTCGAAGAAGAAAGCAGCAATCCGACCTGATGTGCTAATTATTCGCCCGACGGGGAAAGATACGTGCTCGGAAATATTGGGACGAATAAAGAAGGACCAAAGTATTTATGAGGCTAGCTCATGCGCGAAAAAAATCCGTAAAACAGCTTCCGGAGACGTTCTTCTAATCGTTGCGAGAGGAAAGAAGGACGAAGCTGTTGAGTTAGAGAAGGCGCTAGTTGGAGCCCTCCAAAACGAAGCGAAAGTGTTTAATAAGGGATCTCAAGAGGAACTCGAAATTAAAGATCTCGACGACGTCGCTGCGAAAGAAGACATACTCGACGCTCTGAGGAAAGCGGATGGCACAGATAGTGATATCTCATTGAGTGCCATCAAGTCTCTTCGCAAGGCATACAGGGGAACACAATCGGCGACGGTGGTACTCCCTGCCGCTACTGCAAGGAATATACTGAGTAAAGGTAGTAAACTACGAATAAGCCTGGTATATGCCCGCATCGTGGCAGTGGTAAGGCCCCTAAAGTGCTTCAAGTGATGGGAGTACGAGCATCTTGCCGTTAATTGCAAGAGCCCCATTGACCGATCAGACCTGTGCTATAAATGCGGCGAAAAAGGGCACAAAAGCTCCGATTGTGAAGCGCCTCCGAAAGGGGTTCTATGCGTAGAACTGGAGCCCACGAAAGATCATGCCCATGTAACTGGTAGCATCCAATGTCCAGTCTACCAGGATGCACTCCAGAAGATCCGTACACAGTCATCGTGCGGGTGTCACAGGTGAAGCTTGCTCACTGCGCCACAGCACACGATCTGCTGCCGCAGACGGTTCGAGATCTGAAGATTGATATTGCCGTCATTTCGGAACCTTACAGGAACCTATACATCCAAAACTGGGTTAACGATAGTAGCAATAAAGTCGTCATTTGGTCCTGCGGTGCTCTGCCGTTTGAAGCATATAACGGTGACCAACAGTCTGGATTTGTTGTGTGGCCAAGGTGAATGGTATCTATCTATATAGCTGCTATGCAGCACCAAGTCTTTGTTATGAAGTCTTCACAGCATTCCTAGATA
This sequence comes from Asobara japonica, assembly GCA_026005395.1. NCBI lineage: Eukaryota > Metazoa > Arthropoda > Insecta > Hymenoptera > Braconidae > Asobara > Asobara japonica. The sequence continues at coordinate 48,433 of BQMI01000384.1, forward strand.
GGCTCGTGGTGGATGCGAAACAGCACTTTCCAGTAGCAATCTCAGGAGATTTCAATTCCTGGGCAGTTGACTGGGGCAGCAAGGAGACCAATCAGCGAGGACGGGCTTTACTGGAAGCCATGTCGACTCTAGATGTTGTCCTATTGAACGATGGAAATGAACCGACGATTCGCAGAGGACAAGCGAGCTCAATTATAGATCTCACCTTCGTCAGCAGTAGCCTGCTCAAAGGCAATTGTGCATGAGAGATATCCGAGATTTATACTGCCAGCGATCATCGAGCGGTACTCTGGGATGTGTCGGGGGATTGGAGGTCCGCGCCGACATCAACCAAAAGAAACGAGCTCGGCTGGAATGTGAAAAAATTCGACATCACCAGTTGTCTTGCGGCATTGAAGATCGACTCAGTAGGTGGTAGAAATGCTACTGAAAAAGTGGATGGAGTAATGCAGAGAGTCACCGATGCCTGCGACGCGAGTATGCCGAGGAAAGTCAGTGGAAACTGACGGCCACCGGTGTATTGGTGGAGCGATGAAATAGCTATGCTTCGCAAGGAATGCTTCGCAGCGAGAAGAATTTGCCAACGTGCAAGGAAGAAATTCAATTCCGAAAGCCTTCAACTAAAGTATAAAGCGACTAAGCGTAAGCTCACCAAGGCCATAAAGCTTCGGAAACGAGACTGTTGGAACGAACTGTTGGAGTAAGTGAAAAAGGATCCTTGGGGCAGACCGTACAAGGTGATTATGACGCGACTCAAGAGCCAGCCGATGCCATCACCGATCTGCCCTAGGCTTCTGGAAAGAATTGTCTCAGTCTTATTCCCCTGTGACGGAATCCGCGCGGGAATTCCGTCGTGAAAACCCGACCGCCCTTTGAACGGCGGAAGTACGGCTCCATAGTGAACTCTGGGAGTCAATAGAGAGCTGCCACCCGCCAGACAAATGCGGCGCGTCCGGTGGTCAGCCGCGTGGACAGTTCAGTTGTCCACGGGTCACCACACGGGTAGCATCTCCGCTCCATATTCCTTCGGTAAGTACCCCGGTATACTAACCGGCGTCAAAAAGTTGACCCTCGTGACCCCGGGGCCACGCCTATTCGGAACAATAATCTGTAAATTTCGGGGATAATTCCGGACAATTATTCCTGCATAAAATAAGGGAGCGTCGGGATAATTCCGAACAATTATCCCTGTGTAAAATGACGGACTTTCGGGGATAATTTCGAACAATTATCCCTGGGTAGGCTAATAAGTTTCGGGGATAAGTTCGAACCGCTTCCCCTGTGAAAATAATGAGGTTTCGGGGATAATTCCGGACAATTATCCCTGCCTAAAATAATGGAGTTTCGGGATAATTTCGAGCACGTATCCTAGTGCAAAATAATAAAGTTTCGGGGGTAATTCCGAATAATTACCCCGAGTAAATTAATAAGAGTTCGGGGATCATTTCGGGTTATCCTCCCTGTTTCGCGCGGATATTCTTCGGTCGAATACCGATTGTCCCGAGTGCTGTTGGATGATGTCACCTACGGCGACAAATGTCCAACAATTCGATCGCGAATTTTGGGTGAAATCTCACGGAAGAGTCGGGAATTGTATATTCTCCCCTTTCTTTGTTATATAATAGAATAGAATTCCGGGGATAATTCGGAATAATTATCCCCGCATAATAAAATAGAATTTCGGGGATAATTCGGAATAATTGTCCCCGCGTAATAAAGTAGAAATCTCGGGGATAATTCGGAATAATTACCCCTGCGTGTAATAAAATAGAGTTTCAGGGATAATTCCGAGGTAATTATCCCTGCATAAAATTATGGGATTTGGGGATATTTCGGGAATACTTTCCCTGTCATTTGGTTGTTATTATGGGATTTTAGGGATATTTCGGGAATATTTCCCCGGTCATTTTTATATTATTATTGGGGTTATTGCGCGGGATTCTTGGAAAATCAAAAATTAGTTCTCGGTTCCGATGTCGGGATGCGTGACTGTGAGAATGCTCGGAAATTATTCCCTGTTTTCGAACACCCGTTTGCGTACGAGTTAGGGAATAATTCCGCGGTCGGTTTGTGGATTTCGTCAGTACTCTTATCGCGACTTTTACTCATACGTCATACCCTCGTTCGTTTCGGATATATTGGATAGCTCCTTTGATTGCGTTAACTCTCGCCTCTCCTGGAGGTGTAATTAGTTCCTCTCTCCGAAAGAGTTATGGTTTCTAGCGTTCGGGGAGAACTCCAGCCAGACGATTAGGAACATTGTAGCTACCGTTATGTATGTTTGCGGAATAAAGCTGATGGAATTCTTCTATATTGATTGCGTGACTTTTTGAGTTAGCTACGGTCCCAATCCTGAACCCGACCCTCTCTACCATAACCCACATCCTGAGCAGCGTGGGACATGCCGCTCCTCCTTCCCTATCCCTCATTCTTCCCTGACCCTCTTTTCCCGTTTTCTTTAGGTGGCGATAAGAAATAGGTATAAGTTTATGTTAAGTTCAGTTTAGTTGCATTAGAAGCTCTCGGTTTGTACATTTCCCGTAAAAAATGTACTGGCGCCCAATTCGAGTTAGAAGGGGAAGAATCGGGAGTTGTGGGGAAGAGAGGCCGAAGGTGCGGACATTTCCTTCCCCCCGGAAATGTCACGTCACACCCCCAACAAACGACTGTGGATGAAAAGCAGATGGAGGGCGCTATCATCGACTGAATACCGCCGATTACAGCTGAGGAACTATTGCAGGCCTGTAGTAAAGTGGGCAACAAGGCTCCCGGTCTCGATGGTGTGCCAACTATTGTATTGAAGGCCGTCATCAATGCAGCACCCGGAATGTTTCTCGAAGTGTACAATGCTTGCATTTAGGAAGGTATTCCAACAGATGGACGCAACAGAGACTCGTACTTCTCCCCAAGGGGAAAAAGCCACCGGACGAACTATCATCATATCGTCCACTCTGTATGCTGGATACGGGGGGCAAGATTTTGGAGCGCATAGCTCACCAGAGAATTGAGGCAGCGGTAGAACCCCTGTTGGCCGACGGTCAATATGTTTCAGGAGACGGCGATCCACGTTGGACGTTATTGACCTCGTGGTGACAACAGCGAAGAGAGCGATCGAGGGCGGACGATGGAAAGGAGGTACGAACAATACTGTTTGGTTGTTACTCTGGACGTCAAGAACGCTGTCAACTCGGTACGGTGGGATTCCATTTTGGCTGCATTATCGAAGCTATCAGTACCGGCATATCTCCAAAAGATGGTAGGAAATTACTTCACCGACAGAGTTCTTAAGTATGACACAGAAATAGGCCCCAAAACCTATAAGGTGACTGGGGGTATACCTCAAGGCTCGGTGTTGGGGCCCCTTCTGTGGAATATCGTGTACGACGAACTGCTGAAACTGGCACTGCCGATGGGGGCAAAGCTCGTGGCTTTTGCAGATGACGTGGGAAAAGACCTATTCACGCTTCAGCTCATCTTTGAGAATATTTTCAACAAGATACGGAAATGGATGGACTCGACTGGTCTACAACTTGCAGAGCATAAGACTGAGGTACTACTCATCACGAGCCGAAAGAATAGAAGACCATCACGCTGCTTGCCGGCGAGCACGAAATAACTTCCCAGCCCTATATACGGTACATAGGAATTATGATTGATACCCGACAGTTTTAGGCAACAAGCCCAATATGCAAGCCGTAAGGCGGGTGCAGTGAGGGCTGCCCTTGCAAGACTCATGCCGAACATTGGAGGGCCAAAAGAGAGGAGATGGCTCTTATTATCGTCAGTTGTCACGTCGGTATTAACATATGGTATGCCTATATGGACTGATGCACTGCGACGTCAAGCAGCACGAAGGCAAGTTGTTCCAGTTTACAGGCTGAGTGCCCTTAGAGTAGCTGGCGCATACCGGACAGTATCCAACGAAGCAGTGTGTATTATTGCTGGGATGATAGCTATTGAAGTTCTAGCGGACGAGCGTAGGCGACTCTACACCCGCAAAACATCAACGGAGCTGAGCCCAGTGGAACTGAAGACAGAAGAACGGAACCACAGCATCCAGCGATGGCAGCTACAGTGGGGCGCCTCGAGCAAAGGCCGGTGGACTCATCGACTCACTCCGAAGCTAGATGTTTGGCTTGACCGATCACATGGACAAGTCAATTACTACCTAACCCAGATGCTTTCAGGACACTGGTGTTTTCGGCAATTACTTCACAAATTCAAGCATGAGGATTCCCCGGATTGCCCAAAGTGTCCAAGATTTCAAGAAAACGCGGAGCATGTTCTCTTTGCGTGATCGCGTTTTAACGTCCAACCATCTATATGGAAAAATAGCGCAGGCAAACCTATTAACGCTGGAAATCTTGTGCAAGTAATGCTGTCGTCAGAGGCAGCATGGAACGCGACAAGCGATTTCGCAATGGAGATTCTGCAGGAGCTGCGCCGCGAGGAGCAGCTTACGAAAAATCCAGAGTAAGCGGAGGATCTTTTTACCGTGAATGACCGGAAGGGATTCGCTACTGAGGAAGCTGCGGCTGTCGTCCCCTACGCAACGAAGTGTTGCTCCGCAGATGTTCCACCGTGATTTGGGGATACTGGGATATAGAAGGTTGTCCTTCTACTAGTGTAGGCCAAGCGGTATTGTCCCTTGCTTAAACTTTTAATTAAACAAAAACTCTTTTGGTTTGTTTTCAATAAAGGTTTAAAAAATAGGAGGAAAGAGAAACAAGGAAGCGGTAGGAAGGAGGTTGGCTTCCTTCTTGCTCTTAAAAGAAAAAAAAAACACACACACACACTGATACGTACATGATACGTACACGTTTCAGAGGAAACTGTATCAGGAGGAAGTGAAACGTTGAGAAAAGTGAAAATATCATGAAAATTTCACTTTCGATTTTCGGGATCATTACAATAACTTCCCTATATCGGGAATACTTATTATTTTCCCACGGAAGAAAAAATTATCTTCTGAAAGTACCATGTCGTTCAATATCTCTTGCATTACACTTAATAACGCCATTCTGGTTTCAAGTCGATAGATTTAAGACTATGAATCAATATTATTGGCATCTTCATCACTTGAAACTCGTATCAAGGATAGGTTAAATTCATGACAATTATGTAACCAACAATTAAACCAACCGCGTGCACATATAACCTATACTTATATTCACTCAGTTGACTCAATATTCAATGTTTCCATCAATATGCAATCAAGTTCACTTCAATTAATTTAATGATTCTAAACAGGACTCATCAATCGAAGTTACCCATTTTTTCACTCATCATTGCGGAATTGTCATTTCTTCCAGATACAGTCGCAAACTTCACCAACTGCAGAGACTTTTTTTTTTATTATATTTTTATTTTTCTTCTCAAATCACCGTAACAAATGTAATTGAATATAGTTTTCTTTGTTAACTTCCCGATAGGAGAAGTTATTGTAATCACCCCGAAATCGAACTTTTCTAACTTCTCGATTTTTCAGGAAGTTATTGTAATGACCCCGAAATCGATTTTTTTTGTTTCCACAGGTGACTGGTGTCTTAAGTATACTAAAATGATCTCCAACAAATTTTGGATCGATCTGTATGTGTGTGCCTCTCATTTGTACGCCCCGGCTAGCGGCCGTTAAACATTGCTTCAGCGGGCGTACCGGACACCCATCCATGCGGCTGGGGCCGGCTTTTGCCATTTTAGGCCATCGTATTTCTAAACACACGTTCAACCTCCAGAAACCCCTGTGCTACGATGGCCGGTGCCTATGATGGAAACCACCCCCCACCCCCCCTTCGACGGGTTAGGTTCCCACTCGGCCGGGCGGTCTCATTTTGTGGGTACCGCCGACAGCACACACGGAACGTTCCTCCATCGGTCGGAATCCATGAGAAAATATTTTTGAACAATATTCTCCGGTGGCCGGGCGCGAACCTAGGACCTTCGGAGTAGTAGACAGATACTCTACCAGTGCGCCAAAGCCCCGACTGTGTGTGTGTGTGTATGTATGGGTAACGGTTCCTTCCTCATCGGTTCAATTTGCCGCCGCCGCGCAGTGCGGTGCCAATTGCCAAAACGCGTGCGCACCTGGTCGACCATCGCGCGAGCGGAAATAAGTTTAAACAAGTTTTCTTTACGCCACACGTGTAAAAACAAAGTTAACAAAGTTAAAATAAATTAAGTTGTTTAACCCCCACTCAATCATTATTGTGAAGTTACCGAACGGAAATTCCACATATGTATGTGGCCAAATTTTGATCCCGGATTGCTCGCGAACGAATGAAGCTTTTGGAATTATGAAAATTGTAATGCAAGCATCGGCATTTAACTTAGACTTGATTACATTTTGTTGAAAATTGGTATAGCCTATATATTGTTGATAACAATTTGAATTGTTCATAACATTCTCCTGAGCGAACGGTTGGAAGTAGCGCAAAATTGATATAACAAAAGTTGTTCCCCATATAAGAATACGTATTTTATGTAGAATGACTTTGTCGACAATTTGCATAATTAAGGACGTATGACCGTCTTAACAATTAGGTCTGTAAAGAGTGAACGAATGAACACAGCGCTGTCATGACGGTCCCAATCGAACCGTTTCCGTGCAAAATCGAATGGTGTACAGTTTGGATGGGATTCGTGCAGTAGATGCAGGGTTATGAACAGTTGTCATTGTTTATACTGTTCCACCGGGTAGAATATTAAAGTAATCGGGAAACTTCTTAAGAGAGAATTATTCCTTATATGAAAATACACCTTTTATATGTAATGACTCTTTTCCATAATTTGCATGATTAGAGAGGTAAGGTGGGCAGAGCAATTTAACATATGGGAACAATGCACCAGGGTTGTTCCTTATACAAAAATGCACATTCAATGTGACATTTTTCAATATAGGTTAGAACATATCGCGAGTTGAACTAGAATATACTTGCCGAATGGATATGTCGACAATTGCGGGAATGATTTCAACGAGCGTGATAATTAGGAACGTACAGTGGTAGAGAGGGTAACTATGCGGACGAATTCCAGTTGAATATTTGTATGGGGCTTAAAAATCAAACTGAATCGATCGCGTGCAGTAATTATTAGTTGCCAGTTCAATTATTGATATCACTCTTCGGCTTGTTCATCACCATGGTTGCGTTCTTATGCTGTGCTGAAATACCAAATCGGGAAGTTTTGTTTGTGCCCCGTACCGGGCACACATATTTGCATACCAATAGTTTCTAACTTTATTTTTCATTTTCACTCAAACCATTCCAATCCGACTCTACGCTTTTACAGTCCACATCCATCCTACCCTATTTTTAACACTGTGATATCTCCTTAATTATGCAAAGTATAGAAAAAAAGGCATTCCACATAAAATACGTATTTTTATAGGGGCAACAATTTTCTTGTATAAATTTTGCGGTCACTCTAATAGTTCATGGATGACCGTTAATCAACCACATTTCCGAGTTTTGGCCTTTCGATTTTCTGGCAATTCTTAAAAACTGCTGAATGGATTCCTTCCAGAATGTAATCAGCACTAAGTTACATGAAGACTCATCGATCAAACAAAAAATTCGTCAAATCGGATCATTTGTTTTCAAGAAATCGTTAACGGAAAATTTGGGCGCATACGTATGAACACACATACACGCACCCATACATACATACATACATACATACATTTTTCCAAAAGTGCTCTAGAACGATCGGGGAGACTTTGAAACCTGGAGATATGGTAGAAACCCAATTTTCGATTTCCGGGGTGATTACAATACCTTTCCTAAATCGGGAACTTAAAAAAGGCCCTATGATTGGCGGGGGGAATTGATGCAGATAATCTGAAAAAAATAGTTGTATAGAGAATTCAATGGTAAAATATGATTAACGTTGAAACAATTTGTTAACTATGGTCAAGTGCAATTGCTAATGATGAGAGTGGTCAAAAGCCCCATTTTTTCCAAGTTTTGTCACATTTAAAAGGGTCACCATCCCCTCAGATAACAATTAGAATTGTTAATTAATTAATCATGAGTTATTAATTAATGTTTGTGCACTTCTAAGCCGCGACAAAACTCGAGAGTGGTCTTTTGAAGGTCCACTCATTTTTCCCAATTTTTACGACATTCAGAAAGACCACTATCACCTCAAACAACAATTAAAATTGTTAATTAACTGATCACAATTGCCTCTCTCCCCTTCCACGTGTATATTCCATTGAATATGTGAAAATGGTCCAACGCTATCTCGGATTCGAACGTCAATATGGTATTTATTGTTTAATGCCTCAAACTCGCAATTTGGAGCTGATTTAGACAGCTAACCTGAGTCACTCGAGCCCATTTCCCGATTTCCGCCTCTCTCACTTGGCCCGCGTGGCCTTAGTCCCACTCCTCATTCAGCATAGACTCGCGAACTGTAGAACCCATAATTAACAATTGCACTTGACCATAGTTAATGAATTTTTTTAGCTTTAATAACATTTTATTATTGTTTACCATTGTTACAATTAGTTCTTTTAACTTTCCGATTATTCGGGAAGTTATTGTAATGACCCCGAAATCGATATTTTTCCTTTTATCCTGTGACTAGCGCTTTAAGGATACCAAAATGATGCCCAACAAATTTTGAATCGATGTCTGTATGTGGTTTTTTTTTTTTTTTTTTTTTTTTTTTTTTTCAAAAGAAAGAAAAAGAGAAAGAAGGAAGTCAACCTCATTCCTCACACTTCCTTCTTTCTCTTTCCTTCCTCTTTTTCTTACTTTTTCCTTTATTAGCCAAACTTACAAAATTAACAAATAAAACATAACGTGCAAAGGACAATACCCCTTGTCACATACAATACAGTTCGGTTGGTTCGTCCCCAGACCACGACGGAACATCTGCTGAGCAATACTTCGTTGTGTAGGGGACGATAGCCTTGGCTTCCTCAGTACCGAATCCTTTCCGCTTGTTAACGGTAAGAAGATGCTCCGTTTACTCTGGATTTTTCCGCAACTGCTCCTCGCGGCGCAGCTCCTGCAAAACCTCCATTGCGAAGTCGCTTGTCGCGTTCCATGCCGCCTCTGATGACAGCATAACTTCCACAAGATTTCCACCGTTGATGGGTTTGCCTGCGCTATTTTCCCATACAGCTCGTTGGACGTCGAAACGCGGACACGTAAAGAGAACATGTTCCGCGTTTTCCTTCATTCTCGGACACTTTGGGCAATCCGGAGAATCCTCATGCTTAAATTTGTGAAGATATTCCCGAAAGCAGCCGTGTCCTGAGAGCATCTGGGTTAGGTAGTAATTGACTTGTCCATGTGATCGGTCAAGCCAAACATCTAGCTTCGGAATAAGTCGGTGAGTCCACCGGCCTTTGCTCGAGGCGTCCCACTGCAGCTGCCATCGCTGTATGCTGTGGTTTCGTTCTTCTGTCCTCAGTTCCACTGAGCTCAGCTCAGTTGATGTTTTGCGTGTGTAGAGTCGCCTACGCTCTTCCGCTAGCACTTCAAAAGGTAGCATCCCAGCAATGACACACACAGCATCGTTCGATACTGTGCGGTATGCGCTGACCACTCTAAGGGCACTCAGCCTGTAGACTGGAACAATTTGCCGCCGAGATGCTTGGCTTCGTAATGCATCACTCCATATAGGCATACCATATGTTAATACCGACGTGACAACTGATGATAGCAGGAGCCTTCTCCTCTGTTTTGGCCCTCCAATATTTGGCATAAGTCTTGCAAGAGCAGTCTTCACTGCTCCTGCCTTACTGCTTGCATGTTGAGCTTGCTGTCTAAAACTAAGTCGGGCATCAATCATAATTCCCAGGTACCGTCTGTAGGGCTGGGAAATTATTTCGTGCTCACCGACTTGCAGTGTAATTGTCTCTATTTTCTTCCGGCTCTGAAGAAGAGATGAGAAAAAAAAAACCCCGATAGTCCCAGTCGGGATTCGAACCCGAGACTCCCAGTTACGCGCCGGGCACTTTTCCAACTAAGCTACCGGGCATATAGAGACTTTCCATTCTCAAATTCGATCAGTAACCACCACCTCCCCGTCTGAAGGCATTTATTAAATTAAATTAAAGATAGATCGAAAATTTAAGAGAAAGAGATGAGAAGAGATGTCTGTATGTGTGTTTGTGTGTGTATGTCTGTATGTATGTGTGTTTCCGAAATTTTGATCCTAGGTTTCTCACGAACGAATGAAGCTATCGAGACCGTCAATATTGGAATCGAAGCATTTTCATGTAACTTAGAGGGCATTAGATTTTCGGTGAAGTTGGTGTAGTATGTATATTGTTATTAACAATTTTAATTGTTTATCACGTTGTATTGCATAAACTATTAGAGTTAGCGCAAAATTTATATAAGAACAGTTGTTCCCCATATAAAAATGCGTATTTTATATAGGATGACTTTCTCCACAATTTGCATAATTAAGGGGGCCGTCTTAACGAACATCTAATCGAAGCATTGCCATTTAGAATTTAGCCCGGATTACATTTTGGATGGCATTCGTGCAGTACATGCAATGTTATTAATCATTGCGATTGTTTATACGATTTCACTGGATAAAATATTAAAGTTAGCGGGAAACCTATCTGAAGAATACTATTTCTTATATGAAAATACATATTTTACGTGAAATGACCTTTTTCCATAATTTGCATACTTAAGGAGGTATGGTCGTCCGAGCAATTTGAAATACGGGAACAATCCATATCACCAGGGTCATTCCTTATACAAAACCGGACATTGAGTATGACTTTTTTTAATATAGGTTTAAACATATCGCGAGTTGAACTAGAATATACTTGGCAAATGAATATGTCGACAATTGCGGGAAGGATGTCAAAGAGCGGGAAAATTAGGAACGTACAGTGGTAGAGCGGGTAACTATGCGGACGAATTCCAGTTGGATATTTTTATGCGGCTTAAAAATCAAACTAAATCGATCGCGTGCAGTAATTATTCGTCACAATCTCAATCATTGATATCACTGTTGAGTTTGCTCATCACCATGGTTCCATGCTTATGCTGTGATGAAATACCAAATCGGGAAGTTTTGTTTGTGCCCCGTATGGGACACACACATTTGCACACCACTAATTCAGATTTTTTGCATCAATTCTCCCCGCCAATTATAGCTCCTTTCTTCATAATTTGTTTTTGCAAAAACTACGCATAAAAAGTTGTATAACCAACGCACCATTGTTCACGATTGAAAAAGGAAGCGGTACTTTAATTTTCGACATTGCTGCTACGTTCAGCTCGTGCCGAAAAGTAACTATTTCGGCACTCGTAGAACGTAACATCACTGTCACAAACTATCGTTCGACATACGTGCGATGGGATGTTTCAGCTCGTGCGATTGGCAGTGCTCGGCATCGCCTCGCGCCACCAACTTCGCACTCGTGAACACCCCATCGCACTTGTATCGAAATATACTATATCTTCCAACCCTCCACTAACTATCGTGTGTCACTTAGCCGTCAAGATGCACTGAGGGAAAAATATACTTCGGCCCAACAATTTCATTTTTCAGAGTAATAGGCATTCTTAAAAAATGAAATTTCGTCGTTGCATTTAATCTCTGACAATTACAATTAAATGTAATCATGTGAATCGCTTAACTCCAAACAATCATATGACAACTGACTTGGGTTGAACATTATTTTTATTAATTTTTATTAATTTGAAAATAAAAAATTAATTAATTCGGGATTCTTAATTATTACTGTACAAATTCACCTAAGATCCTCTGTCTCATAAGTATCACGTAGAGTTATATGATTAACATCATTGGTAGTTAATTAATGCCACTTGGGTTTCACTAAAACAATAAAATTCATTTTTTTGTAAATATCTATTTCTCTGAAACATGGTAATATTGGGCCGAAGTATATTTTTCCCTCAGTGTGGACTACGGCGCCATACCGTGCCCCAGTCAGCGTTTAGGGGTTTTGGGGTCGGCCTCACGCGGAGAACTGAGTCTCTACTTCATTCAGTCAATTCTCTTTGGCGCGTACACCTGATTGCCAACTTCAGGTTACAGGCAACTTGCAAACTTCATTTTGTGCACAGAACATGTGAATCGCGATAAAGGTAAATAAGAAAAATTGAGTGGAATGTATCTACGTTAATAAAAATCCGAAAAATAAAGTAAGGACACGAGTGGAACGGACATATGCGATTTATATGATAAGAGTGACATTCTTTTCGGCATCTTGGCATTTTCCGATTTGGCATTTCAGCACAGCGAACTGAATTGATTCTTCTAAACCTCCTAAAACTTGAAAATTTTCTACACTGACTCATTCATGACGCACATAATTATGAATATTTGAGCAGACGCATAGCGAGCATGAGGATGAGACTGATGCGCGTAACTTGAGTGAGAGTGAAATACCAATAAGGGTCCGGCCGCTCGAGCGTTAAATCCGTTATACCTTCTTAATTATGATAATCATGGAAAAAATCGTTAGAAATTAAATGTGCAATTCGCTTACAGAACATGTTCCATTTTAACTTTCTGCCGTATCTCTCACCGTTCTTGCTATAGGGCATTATGGACAAATGAATTTGTTAATAACAATGTATATACTGCTCTAATGTTATCTACAATGCTGGACTCTGTATGCTATATCTGCGATAACTGTATACTGCGATTGGAACCTTAATGACGACCATGGCTTCATTCGTCCACTTATAACAATAATGACTTTAAACGGCCATACCGCCTTAGTTATGCAATTTATGGAAAAAAGTCATTCTATATAAAATTTTTATTTCCGTATAAGGAATAACTTTCTTCAGACAATTGCCCGACAACTTCAATGTTTCACCTAGTGGAACAGTATTAAGGATGACGATTGTTAATAACATCAAGATACGCGATAGCCTATCGGGCCAAGTCCATGTTTCTTTTGAATTTCCGTCTCTCTCCCCTCCAGTCGGCCCCCATACGCTATGAGTATCTTTACGCCTCAGAACTTATCCCCTCCACTCCCACCAAATTATAAGAATTGATATAAAATTAGACGAAACTCCTAGGCGAAAATGATGCTTAGTTACATTATATAATGTAGCCATTAGCTGTCCAATGACACCTTCAATTTGTTTTTTTATCGTCAACTAGTGCAAAATCCGGTTCCATAGCACCGGACAATGCTCAATTTTCTGGATTTTCGCGATATCATTATGATTATGTGTGACATGTTTCACGTTGTGTTGGCAACCCTATCAATCACTTCGCATTGCGAAGTTCCTATATTACCACGCAGTCGGTAATACTTCACCATAGTTAGCGGGGGGGGGGGGGGGGGGGGGGTTGGCGCATAATTAAAGCAATCATATTGGTATCTTCCTTCTTCAATGGTTAGCAATGGTACATTATTTATAAACTTTTGGTATGCGTAGTTTTTGCAAAACCAATTAATGAAAAAATGACCTATAGTTACCGAGGGGGGGGGGGGGATGATTGATGCAAAAAATCTGAAAAACATCAGGTGTAGAGAAGTCAATGGTACACAATGGTAAAATATTATTAACGCTAAAAAAATTTGTTAACTATGGTAAAGTGCAATTCTTCCTGATGGGTTCTACAGTTCCGGAGTCTATGCTGAACGAGCAGTGGGGGTGAGGCCAAGTGAGAGAGGCGGAAATCCGCAAATGCGCTCGAGCGACAGAGCTTAGCTGTCAAAATCAACTCCAAATTTTGAGTTTCATGCATTAAACAATAAATACCATATTCACATTCAAATGCGAGGTAACGTAGAACCATTTTTACAGATTCAATGGAATCTACGCGTGGAAGGGGGGGAGAAGAAATCAGGATTAGTTAATTAACAATTTTAATTGTTATCTGAGGTAATGGTAGCATTTCTGAATGTCACAAAACTTGGAAAAAATAGGTGGGCCTTCAGAAATCGCACTCTGGAGTTTTGTCACAACGTAGAAGTACACAAAAGTTGTTTAACAAACCATAATTAATTAATCAACAATTATTATTGGCATCTGAGATGATGGTGGCCTTTTTGAATGTAACAAAACTTGGATAAAATAGGTGGACCTTCAGAAGGTTTTTTTTTTTTTTTTTTTTTTCTACTCTTTCTCTATTCGTATTCACGCACGTAACCGCTGGTAGGCATTACTTCATGGGCAATACTACGGATCAGAGTACCCACCCATTGCGGCTGGGGCCGACTTCGCCATTTTAGCTCATCGTATTTCTAATCACAGGGTAGACCTCCAGAAACCCCTGTGATACGATGGCGGGCGTCTACGATGGAACCCTCCCTCCCCCCCCCCCGCGCGACGGGCCGCGTTCGGTCCCGGCTCACGGTCTCACTTCATGGATACCACCGATAGCACACACGGAATGTTCCTGCCATCGGTCGGAGTCCGTGAGAAAATATTTTTTCAGAAAAAATATTTGCAGTGAGCGGGAATCGAACGCGGGACCTTTAGAATAGTAGGCAGACACTCTACCCACTACACCAAAGCCCCGTCGACCTTCAGAAGGTGACTGTGGAGTTTCGTCACCACTTCGAAATTCCACGCAAATTAATTAACAAATCATGCTTAATTAATTAACAATTTCCATTGTCATCTGAGGTGATGATGGTCTTTCTGAATGTGACAAAACTTGGAAAAAATAGGTGGACCTTCAGCAAGGCCACTCTGGAGTTTTCCTCACGCCATAGAAGTACACAAAAGTTGATTAACAAACCATAATTAATTAATCAACAATGATTATTGTCATCTGAGGTGATGATTGGTCTCTCGAGTGTGACAAAACTTCTAAAAACCGGGTGGACCTTCATTAAAAATCATGATTAATTAATTAACAATTTCCATTGTCATCTAAGGTGATGATTGGTTTCCTGAATGTGACAAAACTTGGAAAAAATAGGTGGAGCTTCAGAAAGGGCTCTCTGGAGTTTTATCACCACCTAGAAATGCACAAAAGTTAATTAGCAAATCATGAATAATTAATTACCAATTTGAATTGTTATCTGAAGTGATGGTAGCATTTCTGAATATGATCGAGCATCGAGAAAATAGGTGGACCTTCAGAAGGCCACTCTGGCGTTTCGTCACCACCGTTGGTGTGCAAGCGTTGATTAACGAACCACAAGTAATTAATCAACAATTATTATTGTGATCTCAGCAGATGGTGGTCTTTCTGAATGTGACGAAACTTGGAAAAATAGGTGGACCTTCAGAAGAAGCCCTCGAAAATGACATTCGAGGCGAAGCCGAGGATCTTAAGCACGCGGGGGAGGGTGATTAGTTTTTCATGGCGTGTCTGGAACTGTTTTTTCTAGTCGAGCACTAAAATGGTGGTTTTCTCCTTCCTGACCAGAAAATGAATGTTTTTTTTATTAAGTAATGTGTTAATTTTTAGATAATTAGAAGAATCGTGTCAGTAGTGCACTGCAATTGACTTAGCGAAAAATCTGACATGTAACTTCTTACTAACAAATTCAATTAGGTATGATAAATTGACAATCAAACATTATGAAAATGAAAAGTCAACAATAAAAAATTGCTAACTGCAAATGAACAATTAACAATCGAACATTGACAATGCAAATCGAAGATTAGAAAATCGACAATTTACAATGTCAAATTCACAAGTAGAAATTGGCAATTACGATGATTTTACAATTAAGAATTCACAACTGAAAATTGGAGATTGAAAATTGTCACTGAGAACTTGGCAATTAAGAGTTATGAAAAAGAACCACTAGAAATTGAAAATTAAAAATCGATAATTGAGAATTTTCAATGCACATGCCGAACTCTGAATATATCGTTCCCTACTTGTTTTTACATTTTGAAAGTATAGCTAGAATTCGGGATGTGTGATTGAGATTAGATGCTGCAAATTGCAATTGGTATATAAAATTTGAAATTTATGCTTTAGGATCTGAAATTTGGGATTGGGCATTCAGAATTCGGATTTTGAGATTTGAGATTTTGGATTGGATTAGCAGATGGTGGAGTTAAGATTTCGCTTTTGGAATTTTTGATTTGCCTTTGAATTTGGAATTTGCCTCAGAATTTTTCGTGCATAGTGATTGAACTTCGCCACAATTGTTTTAAAAAATTGTTTTCTGGATATTGTCGCCGTAACAATTCATTGTTTATGGCAGGAGAACACGTGAAAAGAATATTATTCCAACTTTGTGTTGGATATGTTCAATTTTTTTGTAATAATGAGTGAATGTTATTTCGACGTCAAAAAACGTCATAAATTGCACTAAGTCAGTACTCTCGTTGCTTAGAGCAGTATTGATTGCTATCAAAGATATGGAGAGTTTTACTTACAGACAAAAAATTCATATAACAAATATGAACATGGAGGGCAACTCGGTCATACTTAAGAGTATAAATTAGTTAGTCGATGAATATCGTGGAAGTGCCAGTATCTGCACAAGGTGTATCGAGTTGGCAGTCCTAGGTACTCAAATCGGGTCTTCACCGGGCTCATAATTAGGTGCTTTTTTGGTGTTCAATCCATTTTTTTGGTGCTCGCAAAACAACCATTAAAAATCGTGTTTTTCAAAATAGGAGCGTCGAGTTAGCAGCCCATCCCTTTTATAAAGCGAACAAGAAAAAACTCCTGCGGAATAATTAGGTGCTATATTGGTGTTTTCAAATGCAGAAGAGAAATTTTTTTTTTTTTTTAATTTCTCAAAAAGTCATTAATTTATTCTTTATAATAATTGGGAAAAGTCCAGCTATATCATGTGGGTCGAATACTCAAACTAGGAGCTCTTCAATGGGGATTGTTGAAAATTTCGTGCTGTCCAACGAGAGTACTGACTTAGTGCAATTTATGACGTTTTTTGACGTTTTCAGTCATTATTACAAAAACATTGAACATATCCAACAAAAAGTTGGAATAATATTCTTTTCACGTGTTCTCCTGCCATGAACAATTAATTGTTATGGCGAAAATATTCAGAAAACGAATTTTTTAAACAATTGTAGTGAAGTTCGATCACCATGCACGAAAAATTCTGAGGCAAATCCCAAATTCAAAGGCAAATCCAAAATTCCAAAAGTGAAATCATAACTCCACCATCTGCTAATCCAATACAAAATCTCGAATCTGAAATCTCAAAATTCGAATTCTGAATCCCCCAATCCCAAATTTCAGATCCTAAATCATAAATTTCAAATTGTATATTCCAATTGCAATTTGCAGCATCTAATGTCAATCACACATCTACAATTCTAGCTATACTTTCAAAATGTAAAAACAAGTAGGGAAGGGCATATTCAGAGTTCGGCATGTGCATTGAAAATTCTCAATTGTCGATTTTTAATGGTCAATTTTTAGTAGTTTTTTTTTCATACCTCTTAATTGCCAAGTTCTGAGTGACAATTTTCAATCGTCAATTTTCAGTTGTGAATTCTTAATTGTCAAATGATCGTAATTGCCAATTTCTAATTGTGAATTTGACATTGTAAATTATCAATTTTCTATTTAAATTGTCAATTGTCGATTGTTAATTGTCCATTTCCAGTCAGCAATTTTTAATTGTTAAGTTTTCGTTTTCATAATGTTTGATTGTCAATTTATCATTCTTAATACATAATTACAAATCGACAACTGAAAATTGAAGATTGTTTATTTCAAACTGAATTTGTTAGTAAGAAGTTACATTTCAGATTTTTCGTTGAGTTACTTGCACAGCACTACTGACACGATTCTTGTAATTATCTAAAAAGTAACACATTACTTAATATAAAAAACATAAATTTCCTGGTCAGGAAGGAGAAAACCACCATTTTAGTGCTCGACTAGAAAAAACAGTTCCAGGCACGCTTGGAAAAACTAATCACCCTCCCCCACGTGCTTAAGATCCTCGGCTTGGCCTCGAATGTCAATTTTGCACTTGGGGAAAGGTGAGTAGTTTTTCAATTACATTAGAAACATTAATTTGGATTAGAGAAAGAACTGGGGTGATTGCTGGTTATGTGGAACCCAACAAGAGCCATATTTTTTAGACATAATTCGAAGTAATGAACAGCTGATTGGCCACTGCACATGCGCGGATCCCGTTACCGCCGGGGCGGGGGGGGGGGGGGGGGGATTTATGACAAAATAATTAATTGTTTGTACAGACGTGACAACGGTCATTCATGTATAAATAAATACTGTGAAATGGTAACGTTGAAGCAGAACACTTTTGATCACGGAAAGGCGGAAAAATTAGTGAAATCAGAAAAAAATCAAAAACTTTTTGAAAAAAATGGGCCAAGTCCATGTTTTGAGGTCGTGTACAGCCCACTAGATAAGACCACTGAAATGGCAATATTCATTGCAATCTGGCTTTGACATTACATATTGAAAAAATCAAACAAATATGAAAATACGCCAAGCTCATGAATTGCTCTGCAGTTAGTCTTAACGTCACTAATGCACATAATATGCATGTCAAAAGCCGGAAAAATTGATCAAGAAGAAAAAAATTGGTGGAAAAACAGCGTCAGGACCAACGGACTTGGCGCGGTTTGTCCGACACACTCGAGTTTGCGTACCATGGTAATTTGAATATATTTTATTATGTACTTTCACCTATACCAGATTATCATGTTCGATTGTACACATGTGGATGTTATTATATATTAGCCCCTCCGACTACCAAACGACATACACCTGTATGAGCCCCTCCGACTACCACATGATTTATGTGATTTATACCACATAAATGGTACTACTCGCAAATTGCTGAACAATTTCGGCACGATGTTTCTTAGATCTGGGTAACGCTCTAGAGCAAGCTTTGGAAATGCTTAACCTCAGACCGTCCGATGTTATAGGCTGACAACGTAATCTGGCATGATGAATGGTGTCCGTAACGGCGCTGGATAGCGACAATGATTCGGTCTTACTTACGCTCAGACGTAGGAAAAGAGTGTCCAGAGAGTGGTGAAAGGCCACAAAAAGGCTTCCTCTGAGTGTTTCTACTCTCTGGGCACGCCAACTTATCTGTACACTAAACGATACTTTCTGGTCTCCGGATTAATCCTGGCCAAAGCGGGAATCCTCTGACGATGAAATACTTAGTCGGGCCTACAAGAGATATTCTCCACTTCTTGTCTACCGGCCCAGATACCGATCCCATTCAGTATGGATACGTATCACGCCGAAGAGAAATATACAAGCAAAGGATGCAGAGTATTCCCAACGTTCGCTACCACCGATTATGCGTCTGGTACCGCGCGCTATCGACCTTTCGATTGGCTCATCTCCTCCTCATCTGAGTATTTCAGCCGCCATAGGTAATTTTTTCATCGTGTACCACCAATCAAGCCGCCGAGACTACGGGAGCGCTAGTATTCATACCTGCCTTCGTCACTCACCTACTTCGACAAAACCTATAGAGTTTCTCAGTTGGAACCCCAGTGAATCGCCAGTACAGCTGAGTGTGCTCTATAATAGCGATAGCCTGACAAGGTCTTCCGAGGAAAAGGGCGTGGACAGTCCTATACACTTATCCCATGCCTAGTATCAGTATGTCGGTTGTATATATGGAGGCTATTTCAAGGTCTACTACGACTCATTTCCCGTCTCTCTGGTTTATACAGATTTTGTTGAACCTTTTGATGGGGTTTCAAAAAGTAACGATATAATCTCGTTAAAATGCGTACCTACGCATATTTCAAAATGATGTAGCTCAAATCCAGATGACGACTCGATTTTACGTAAAACATCTAATGCGGCGCATGGGATCGAAAAATTTGCTCTCGAGATAGGTGGTTTGCGTGACAAATATATATAGTGTGACATAATTTTTGATGTCTAGTCCGAGAACATTCCTTCACTATGCATCCCTCTGGCCCTCCAAACGATGGTACAAAGTTCACCCTATTCAACGAACTCACAATCCCGAAAGTTAACACAATAAATAACTGTTGAGCGCCAGATCACTTTTACCAGAGTGATCAACTGGGAAAGTCAAATCCTCCGCGAAACTAAAGAAGGCTCCAACCACATGCAACAGCATGTAGACGTGACCGTGACTAGGGTACGTAAACTAAAATAAGGAGCCAAGCCATTGGAAGGGAAAATTCCGAAGGTTTTTTCTTAATGGAAGTCGGATTTTCTATAAAATCCCAAATTTTAAATGCAACACCTTCCTCAGATACCTCTTGATGTCGAGCCCAAAAATTACCTACACAGGAGCTCATCAGCCAACTGAGTATTCTCAACTTACGTACTAGGCTTGACGACGGCAACAAAACAAAATTAATTTTATTTATTTTTATTTGCGAGAGAGATAGAGAGAGATGACCATACCGGCGTTACGTCGGTTGGAGCAAAAACGTCGGTCAAGTTTCCGCTGGGTCCCTTTCTAGGGCCTTCAGGCCAACTAATCCAACGTATTCCCAATAAAACGCCATCTCTTTTATATGGGTCCAATATCCCATCAATAATTTTTCAACCAAATATTCCAAATATGCTCACCAGTACTCCACGAAAAATCAGGCCTCCGACAACGATACCCAAAATTCGTGTCCAACGGGACAATGCTCCACGTACCTTACGTGAATTTTTCCGCACAATCTTGCGACGCTGACGACCTTGTCGAACACCTTTATCGTGATCGGCCACCAAGAGGGGAGTGAGTCAATCGGGCGACTCTTCTCACATCTGAGACAATTTTCCGTAGTCCCTGCTTCCAAATGTCCTGCGAGGCGTGTGGCTGGCTGATTCATCGTGCGACGTCACAATCGCTCTCGCGTACTGCTATTTTTATCCTTTATCGGTATCGGACCAATACCCCTTCACAGGTGTCAGGGCTTTGGCGTAGTGGTAGAGTATCTGCCTACTACTCCAAAGGTCCTAGGTTCGCGCCCGGCGGCCAGAGAATATTTTTCAAAAATATTTTCTCATGGATTGCGACCGATCCAGGAACGTTCCGTGTGTGCTATCGGCGGCACGCATAAAATGAGACCGCCCGGCCGAGCGGGAACCTAACCCGATGCAGGGGGGGGGGAGGGTTCCATCATAGGCGCCAGCCATCGTAGCACAGGGGTTTCTGGAGGTTTACCCTGTGTTTAGAAATACGGTGGCCGAAAATGGCGAAAGTCGGCCCATGGGGTGGGTATCCGGTCCGCCCCCTGAAGGAATCTTTAACGGCCGCTACCCGGGGCGTACAAATGAGAGGGACGGAGAGAAAAATACTCCTTCACAGGTATCCATAAAGTGGCGACCTCCCCAGACGTCCCACCGATTATGTACTTTGTTGACCGCGTCCATTCATTGTTCTTCAAGGTGGCTCAATCAGGCGACTACCAAATTTAAAATTGCTATGACTCTCTCAAGCAGTACAAATAAATAGTGCCAGAGGACAAACATTTTTTTTTTTAACCACAAAACACAATCCATCAAGTTATCTACCCGGTTGTTGCCGGACTTCCCTTCTGCTGGATGTTTCACACGTCACAGTTTTCCGAAATTACTTGTGACGAGAAATATCATGTTACAATAGATATACTCCACCGCTTACCCATCGTCCCCTTTCTGCCATCGACGCAAAGGTGATACAAGGCGCACGAGTAGATACATATCAAGGCACGCTACAGCGTTTCACAAAATGTTAAAAGGAATTGGACATTTTTTTAACAAATTAGAAAATTTTCGAAACCATTTCTCAAAAATTTCACAAAAGTTTGGAAAACTTTTAGAACAATGTGGAAAAAATTGCAAAAATATTCCATAAATTTTGAAAAAAGTTGGAAATGTTTAGAATATTTAGAACATTTTTGAAAAAATCTTAGAAATTTTTCGAAAAAATGGAGCTCATTTTGGAAAAATTTGGAAAAATTGTCAAAAAGTTACAGCAAATTTACAAAGAAATTTACAACGAAATTGAGGGAACATGGCGGACAGTGATTGGAGATGGTATGGTTATTGGAAAACTGCGTGAGTTTTTCGGTGGGAATCGAAAAAAAAATGTGGGAATTCGAGTGGAGAATTATGGAAAGTGTGGACGTCAAAATAGAGAAGAAATAGGAAATGGTAAAAGGGTAATACAGAAAGGCAATGATGGGTGGTTCTGCTTTGATCAGTAGAAACGGCGTGCAGAGAAAAATGGCGGGGAGGTTGCAGTATTAGCAACGTGAGGTTGGTTTAAGGTTAGAAACGGAGATAGCCACGTGTATCAGAGGAAAAACACTTATTTTCTAGGGAGAACACCCTTCACGGGACCCAGGTGTCTGACAACCTACTCCATAGTTCCCATCCCTAACTCCTAACATCTCATTTGAGCGCCAGATGAATCTTTGATTCCCAGGTATCACCTGACTAGGCTCATCCAAAGCTTCTTCCCCTTGGATGAGAGGGCAACTCTTAAACTAAACTTAATTTACGGACTCTTGGACCAGGTTTGCTCTAGCGCATTGACCGTGCCCTAAACTCGGTTATTTGTTCACAGAGATCCGTCATTGGAAGGGGCTGAGATATCGGCATCGGTAATCCCACGTGTTTCTCCTCGTCTGGGATGGATCCATGTCTCGATCGCTCAGTATGTAGGTTTCATAGAAAGGGTGGGGTTCCTATGGTCCTCTTAACTCTACCTGATGGCGTCATAATTACCGTGTTTCAAAATACCTCTTCCGAGGGCTCGTACTCACGTGATAAGAAGTTGTTGATGATGTGGCAATAGGCTTCAGACGGCCTCGTGGCTCAGCCATGGTAGGTCACGTGTTCGTCTGGGGCTCACAGCGAGGTCCAAAGGCACTCGGTGGGCTGCTATTAATCTACACGATACGGGTTTCCTCAATCGTTGGCTGGATGGGGCATATCGGATGGTCCTAGTGCATCCCGCTGATCAGTCGGAGATAGGCAACCAGGTGATACTCCACGGTGAAGCTCCGAGTGAGGCACAAGGGAGTGGTGTTCGATTCTACTCACCCTTCCGTCGTACTCTGCGTGCTCAAGTTATGGTCTCGTTCCACTCGGGTCTACCCTACACTGGATGTTCTCACTCGAGCAACGACGCACCACCAACTCCCTTGAGCGCTCAGGCTCGACTGTTCAGCGCTCATCGTTTCCTTCCTGAAAAGCGAGGTGGCGCTACCATCGCTACACATTCAGTGTGATTCCTCGTCGGCTAGGGCGGGGGATAGGACTGTGGGATTTCCTTCGGGATGCCGAATCCTTAACTTAACCCGGGTTCCCTTGGTGGCAAGTTACTAAACCCCCCGAGGCGTCCCGTACTTCGTCATCCCCTCTATGCGAAGGCGCCGGGGGGCCTATTCTCGAGTTTGAGTGAAAGGAATTTGTAAACGGAAGGGGCTCCGTTCACGCATCGCTTTGGTGAGCGCAAGTTTTCACACTGCTTCACGTGTGGATGTACGATCCGTTCGTGAAAACTTGCGATCACCAAAGCGATGCGTGAGCGGAGCCACTTCCGTTCAAACATTGGCTTCACTCAAACTCGAGAATAGGCCCCCGGGTGTCAATCCGTCTTATCCTGCAGCTCTCTCCCACAGATTCACGTCTGGTCTGCTTCGTCGTCGCCACTCGCACCCCGGTTTCTCCAGTTCTAGACTGGAGCCCGATTATTGTAGTGTTGAGCTTGCTTCCGCGAATTCCCTTATCTAAGTCCTCATGCTCTCGCTATTCAGGGGTCCTGAATATCCTCTCTTCTTCTCTCCTCCTATCCAAATCTTAAGGGTCGGAATCATTTTCCGCCACACAGTACGGGGCCCAGACTTATGGTGTTGCGGTGGTACGGAGCAACGAGTATAGTGAATGTGTATGAGGGGAAGCTAGGTGACGAGGATTGAGAGGCAGATGGGGAGCTGGACGGAAACAGTCGCAATTAGTCGGGAAATCTCGGAGGAAAATGGAAAGTACCGGACAGACACAGACAGGTGACGTAACTGCAGAAGCGGGGAGGTACGAGGAGAAGATTCGAATGTGAGTAGAATACGGTGACGGTGTGAGACAGAAGGTGAGCGAAGGGGAGGAAAACAATAACAATCGGCTGAGTTCAAGGTGGGTCTGAGGAGGCAATAGTAAAGAAGTGGAGGTCGGAATTATATAGTTGATAGCCAGGGGTGGTGCAGTGGGGATAAAGGTTAAGAAGATGGGTTACGGAGGAATGAGTGTTAAGAAGAGGAAAGTGGATTTGAGTCAACGACAATGAGGTGTAGGAGAAGTGAGAGGGGAGAATGGGGTGTATAGAAAGAGTGAAGGAATAGATGTAGTTATGATGATGTAACGAAGGGGGAGGTTGTAAAGAAAACTGTATCAACCATCTTTTCACGTGCAAGACCTTGGGGGAGTCACGTAAATAAACAATTGATTGACAACAAAATTGGAAAATTTTGTTAAAAACTTTTCGAAAGTGTTCTCAAATTTTGAAAAACCCTTTCAAACATTTAAAAGAATTCAGTATTTGAAAATTTTCAATCATTCTCGAGAAATTGGGGAAACTTTAGGATCAAGTTAAATCAAAATGAGTGTTTCCGTATTTCACATCTACAGGTGTCCCAGGACGCCTCACTTTTTTTTATACAGCGATTGTTACAAGGCCTCCCCAATATCGGAAAGTTTGAAAATTCGACAACGCTTCTTCTCTCACGCCTCTTGAGGAACTCGTCGAATTAGTAACTATATCGTCAAGTTTCATTTGTATTCAATATTTGTTGCAGAACTTTTTCAGACTGCTGCTGAGGCAGGACCCGGAGATATCGTGAAGCTCCGTAAGGAAGATAAATTACTCAACATCTCATCCCATTTATCAGCAAATACGTCGGAGGAGCCCTACATTCTACAGGTAAGGCATTGTACCAATTATTTACACATCGACATACTCTAGTTCATACCTGAAAAGGCTTTCAGATGTGATCCAACAATTTCAATATTGATTACCACTAGGATATATCGGAATTTCACTATTTGCTGATAAAATTTCTATATATAGTACAGCAGTATGAAATCATTACTGTCGCTGTAATCGCAGTTTCAAATAATATTAGGACATGATATACATGTAGTGACATCTGTGTTACAGTGTCAGATTATGTTACGTTACAAATGTGAGCCAGTGCACTGCCCTTCTAACTGTCATACTTGTCAGAAATCAGATCGAATGACATCAAACTAGTGGTGTGAGTCTGTGTGTGCCCCATTCGGCGCACAAACAAAACTTTCCGATTTGATCTTTTTGCACAGTGTACTAAATTTATTCTTCTCTAATGCACCACAGTTAATGACTGTGACCCCTGCTTCTAAGGGTCATGAAACGTGGAGATCAAGTGCAATTTCCGGTTTGATTTTCGGGCCCATAACAATAACTTCCCTCAAGATCGAGAAGTGAATAGTGTTGCATATGCTGCACCAATGCCATCCAAAATGTAATCCGGTTGATTCTGCACGGGAATGTTTCGATTGAGACCTCCATCACACCGCTGCGTTCATCCGTTCTTTTATTACATACATAATTGTTGAGACGGCCAGACCTGATTGAGTATGCAACTTGTCGAAAAAAGTCAGTATACATAACGTACGTATTTTCATATGGTGAATAACTTTCCTTATACTTTTGTTTTGCCCCCGAAAATGAAAATTTTCCATCTTCTGTGGCCAGAACGATTTTCCATCAGACCTCCACGTTTCATAGCATTTATGACCTTCCTAGAGTATTTAAAACAAAAGGTCTGTATGTGTTTTTGTGTGTGTGTGTGTGTGTGACGATGTATGTATGCGGTCAAAAGTTTTGGTCAACAATTTCTTGTGAACGAATCATTCCATCGAAGTTGTTGACTCAAACGGAAGAGTTTCATGTAACTTAGACGGGATGAGAATTTGAGAATGGTCCAGTACTCATATTGTTGTTAACAATTTGAATTGTTTATAACTCTATAGTGTATGAATTATTGGTATTAGCAAAAATGTATATAACTAGTGGTGTGCAAATGTGGGTGCCCCATACAGGGCACAACCAAAACTTGCGGATTTGGTACTTCACCAGAGCATAAGAACGCAACCATGGTGATGAGCAAAACCCAACAGTCATATCAATAATTGAACTTGCGACTGATCATTACTGCATGCAATCGATTTAGGTTGATTTTTAAGCCCCATAAACATATTCAAGTGGGATTCGTGCGCGTAGTTACTTTCTTAATTATCCCACCCTTTTACATCCTTCCCGAAATTGTCGACATATTCGTTCGCTGAGTGTATTCGAGTTCAACTCGCGATACGTTCTAACCTATATTGAAAAAAGACATATTGAATGTGCATTCTTGTAGGAACAACCCTGGTGATACACATTGTTCCCGTATTTCAAATTACTCAGACGACCATACCTCCTTAATTATGCAAATTATGGAAACAAGCTAAATGACGACCCCGGCCGTGTATGGCGCCATCGTGGGTGCCTAGGGCCGTGAGCTGAGACCAAAAAACGGTCTCGCGAAGTAGATCTCGATCGCCTCAAAATCGAATTCTGAGTCGATTGGTGCATACGAATTTTCACACTTTTTTTAGCCGCTACTGAAAATTTCCAATATGGCGGATGCGTTTTCCGAAAAAACGGTCTCGCCAAGTATATCTCAATCGACTCAAAATCGAATTCTGAGTCCATTGGTGCATACGAGTTTTGATACTTTTTTTGAGCGCCTACTAAAAATTTCCAAGATGGCGGACGCGGTTTTGAGAAAAGGGTCTCGCCAAATATATCTCAATCGATTCAAAATCGAAGTCTGAGTCGATTGATGCATACGAATTTTGACACTGTTCTTGAACCCCTACTAAAAATGTACAAGATGGCGGACGCGGTTTCCGAAAAACGGTCTCCCCAAGTATATCTCAATCAGAAAAAAATCAAAAACTTTTTGAAAGAGATGGGCCAAGTCCATGTTTTGAGGTCGTGTACAGCCCCCTAGATAACACCACTGAAATGGCAATATTCATTGCCATCTGGCTTTGACATTACATATTGAAAACATCAAACAAATATGAAAATACGCCGAGCTCATGAGTTGCTCTGCAGTTAATCTTAACGTCACTAATATGCATGTCAAAAACCGGAAAAATTGATCCAGAAAAAAAAAATTGGTGGAAAAACAGGGTCAGGACCAACGGACTTGGCGCGGTTTTTAAAAGGCTATAACGAAATTCTTTTCGCCTATCGCCAAACGAAATGCAGCACAGAGCTATTTTCCCTTAACCTAAACTGTCCCTTAACTCAAAACTAAACACAAAACTGGTGAAACTCGTTACCTTCGTTCTCCGGAACCTTGAATCCTGAAACTGAATTAACTAAACCGTCTCTTAACTGACTTCTCAAGGGAGGGTAGCTGCTCCAAACCTTATTTCTATATTTTCTGGGCGCCAGTTGATTTTTCTAATCTGCGGTATCAACGAACCGCGCAACTTATTCTACCCACCCTGAGAACTACCAAGGCATAAACGTACGCAGGACTCGGCTCCGGAGGGTACGGGACTGTCCGGTTGCTTAGTGTGCAGGTTGTGGAGAGGGGGCGTGAATTCGCTGAGAAAACGATACTACGAGACAAATGCCAGAACCAACTCACGAAAATTCCAAACGAAATCTCATAATCTAGGCTGAAATGGTCGGGAGCTTAACCTACGAATCACTAGGCTAGAAAAATATAGTATGAAGTCTTTACTCCGTAATGTTCCAAATATCTCAAAACTACAATTGATATGGCTCAGCTCAATAATTTTATGACGGTTGATCGTCGAGAAGTACTTGCTTCGGGGCATGATCGGTAAGTGATGAGAGAAGGAGGACGAGACAGAGAGAGAGAGTATACGGATCGTGGGTTCGATCACAATTTAGGTCCGCGAACTGGGTAACCAAACATGGACAGACATAAGTTACAATCCGAGAGAGAACCCAGAGTAAAGAGCGTGGCCACTCGTACGAGGGTCGAATACGCTACTCTATAGTCAGGGAGCCAGAATCGATCTTCGGAGTCCGGTCGAACTCACAAAATCGTTCGAATTACGTAACCACCCTAAACGAGGATTGGAGTCGTATTCTACCTCGAAGTTACGCGTTTGGTGGGCCGTTGCGCGAGGTAGTTTCCAATAAAATGGATACCCACAGGTAACCTTGGAACTTCGTCCACATGAGTCCCTTAGAACTCCCCAATTCGGACCAGAACGCCTGATCCAAAATGGCCGTGATACTAATAAAAATGATAATTATAAGAGGTAACCAAAGGTAAGAGTAAGAACAATAACCACAATAATAATGATATTACTAGGTAACCAGCTCGAATGATAATAATCATGAGGACGGTAGTCGCTAGCCAATCCGCGTAATAATAGTAATACTCATGATACGGATAATCACAATAATCCGAGATAGCCTAGTCGAATAACAATAAGAATAATAAGAATAATCATGATAAAGATTATCATAATGCTCCGAGGTAACCAAGTCGCGTAATCATCATTGAAAGCATCGCAACGGTAGCCGGTAACCAATCTGAACAATGATAACAATAATAGTAAGAATAATACTAATACTAATCGGTAGCCAATGTTAAGAATCATCCTGATACCAATCATCAGGTGAGGTAACCAATCTGGATGATAATAATAATAATAATAATGTTAATAGTATTCGGTAGCCAGTATTAACAATCATCATGATAATACTCCTAAGGTGAGGTACCCATTCCGGATAATAATAATAATAATAATAGTAACCATCGGTAGTTAATATTACTAATCATTATGATAATAATCATAATCATAATGTAAGGTAACCAATCCGAATGATAATAATAATAATAGTAACATTCGGCTATTAATTTTAATAATCATTATGTAATGTAACCAATCCGAATGATAATAATAACCATAGTCACATTCGGTCGTTGATAGTAATAATCATTAGGATAATAATCATAATGCAAGGTAACCAATAACTAACTATTACCCGATAGTTAGTTTCGAACTGAACACAAGTCGATACTTCGCCCAGTCTTGATCGCGACTCCCGAAATATTATTTGCCTGCAAATAATATTCTGAATTTCCATTTTCCCGACGAATGGATATAGGAGGTGGACACCGATAACCGAAGAAATTCACCTTCGAGGTAAATTTCGATTCTAACTCCTGAAGGGTGATGTCATCGCCTATTGTCGATGACCACAACAAAGGGATTATCGCATTCCACTGTCGGAACTACGCGATTTATCTCATACACCTAATTTAGGTAACTTTCGCAATTATTTAACGTTTTACAATTTTTCGCGATTCAGTGAAGTTTTCCCCATTTTGGTAATGAAGAGAAAACTTCACTGTAATTAAAACTCGATTCCGCGATTGAACTTTCGACAAGGTAGCGGCTCAATCTTCATCAGGAAGAGAGCATTAATTAATTACTTTAATTAATCCCAGGGAGTATGGAGTTCCGGAACGCATACTCTTCCGGGATCATAGGTAACCCGGATTATGCGTTTTAATATAAAATCATAACTATTGGAGGTCCTTACTCACCAATCAACGTTGTCCGGAATATGGGACTGGTCGTCTGGGAGGTGGTTTCCGCGTGGCTTCGGAAGAGCCGGCAACTGGTTGCGCGAAGGTGGGGGAAGTATAGCGTAGAGGGGTCCGTAGGGGAACCGGATAGGGGAAATAATATTCGCATGGGCGCGAATATTTGAATATTCGATTTCCCGCAATTTGGCATCCCTACCCTGCGCTTGCGTTTGGAGTGAGGATTTGGGGTGAGTGATAGGGTGCAGTGGGGTGGATATTGGCCCATCTCTATGAAACTGGCATTGGTCATTATCCGCGGGGTTTACTCTGCGGAGAAAGGGGTTTGGACCTTGCTCAAATCTCTAACTAAATTTCTAAACCGTAAGGAAACCATAGTCGTGCGGCAATCCCCAGAGCCGGTAGACTGAGTCGCCTTTAGGGCCTTCCAACCGTACTACAAGGCCCTTAACCCTTTCTCGCGACGGGAGAAGCGTAGGTGTTAAAACCTTGCCGCTATGTTCGACCCCGAGAATGAATGCAAAAGGTGAGTTAGGGGTTCGCCGGTCGGCATCACTTATTGACCCTCAGCCCATCGCGACCCCTAACTCCCCTAACCCTGTACCCAAAAATTGCCACTCTACATTTCCCCCTTTTCCCACTCCATTCCGCGTACCCTACTTCGCCCTACTTCACCATAAACAGTATTGTTAGGTGAAACGTATCCCTAATTCTATAAAGCATGTAATTATTATTAATTGGTGATTTTGTTCGGACTAAAGTATGATCAATTATCGCGTCTCTCTCTCTCTCTCTCTTAACATAACCTTCATATCTGTCACTCACCAAACCTCGTACCGGTGGCGGGACCTCCAAAAATTCCGTCACAAGGCATATCAAAGAAACAGGTAGTCCATTGTATTACTCGATTACTAGCGTTCGTAGTAAACTATAATTGATCGACCCGAATACGTCTAACAGCAGCACACTCAATACAGCAGCAAAACAATGCATTATAGACTAAATAGATTATTATCAAAAGTGTTCTGCTTCAACGATACCATTTAACAGTATTTGTTTATACATGAATGACCGTTTTATATATGATGTAACTTCTTACTAAATGGAAAGTTGACAATTAAAAATTGCTGACTGGAAATGAACAATTAAAAATCAAACATTGACAACTTAAATCGAAAATTAGAAAATTGATAATTTACAATTTCAAATTCACAATTAGAAATTGGGAATTACGATAATTTGACAATTAAGAATTCACAACTAAAAATTGAAGATTGAAAATTGTTACTTAGAACTCGGCAATTAAGAGTTCTGAAAAAGAACCACTAAGAATTGAAAATTGGAAATTAAAAATCGACAATTGAGAATTGAAGATTGGAAATTGACAATTAAATGCTTATAATACAAAATTGATGATTAAAAGTTGCTACATATAATTAATGAGCAATTAAACATCGACCCCTGATAATTGACAGTTGAAAACCAACAATTAAAAATTTAGCAATAAAACTTGGCAATTAATAACTACGATTGAAAATTAACAATTGAACATTGTCAGTTGAAAGTTGCAGCATTGTTAATTCTCAATGCCCAACTCTCAATCCCCAGTTTCAATTACCGATTTTACATTCTCAATTTACCGTTGTCAACTTTGAATTTGCAATCTGCAATTTTGAAATATGACAATTGAAACTTATAATGGAAATATGGAAATTGACAATTGAAACTTATGAAAATTGACACTGGCTATTAATAATTGAAAATTTACAGTTTACAAGTAGTTTTGAATTCTCATTTATCAATTCAAAATTGTCAACATTCGAGTTTGAATTGTCAATTTTCCATCATCTATGTTCAATTAGCAATTTTCAATCTTCAGTTGTACAATTACCAATTCTTAACTGACGATTTTCAATTCTCAACCTACAATCTTTAGGTTTCAGTTAGGGAGTTTCACAGGCGACCTTCAAAATTCTGTCGCCAGAGGGTTACAATGATAAAAGGGGGGGTACAACCCCACTTCACCATAGTTAGCGGGGGGGTTGGAAGATGATTAAAACAATCATATTCGTATCTCCTCCTTTTTCAATGGTGAACAATAGTACATTATTTATAAATTTTTGGTATGCGTAGTTTTTGCAAAAACAATTTATGAAAAAGTGACCTATACTTAGCGGGGGGGATTGATGCAAAAAATCTGAAAAAATTGGTTTTGTAGAGAATTCAATGGTACACAACAGTCAAATATCATTAACGCTAAAAAAATTTGTTAACTATGGTCAAGTGCAATTTTTACTGATAGGTTCTACAGTTCCGGAGTCTATGCTGAACGAGGAGTGGGGATGAGGCCAAGTGAGAGAGGCGAAACTCCGAAAATGCGCTCGAGCGACAGAGGTTAGCTGTCAAAATCACCTCCAAATTTTGAGTTTGATGCGTTAAATAATAAATGGTCCAATGTTATCGCGGATTAGAATGTGTATATGGTATTTATTGTTTAACGCATCAAACTCAAAATTAGGAGGTGATTTTGACAGCTAACCTCTGTCGCTCGAGCGCATTTTCGGATTTACGCCTCTCTCACTTGGTCTCATCCCCACTCCTCGTGCAGCATAGACTCCTGAACTGTAGAACCCATCAGTAAAAATTGCACTTGCCCATAGTTAACAAATTTTTTTAGCTTTAATAATGTTTTACCATTGAGTCCTATTGAATTCTCTACACAACTAATTTTTTCAGATTTTTTGCATCAATCCCCCCGCTAACTATAGGTCATTTTGCATAAATTGTTTTTGCAAAAACTACGCATACCAAAAAGTTATAAATAAGGTACCATTGTTCACCATTGAAAAAGGAAGAGATACCAATCTGATTGTTTTAATCCTCTTCCAAACCTCCCGCTAACTATGGTGAAGTTACAACCCCCCACTCAAGCTAATTGTACATACCCAAACCACATGTGTGCGCCTTATGCGAAACTGGCTTCCTTACATTGAAAACCTTAAAAATCCTCTAACAGTACTTGATATAATAGATAGTACATCCATAGTACATGATTGTACATTGTTTAATTTTTTTTACATCTCCTGTTTATTTATAGAAAATTAATGAAATGTTCGTGTGTTTTTAGCCGACACAATTTTCACGTTTCGATTTGATTTGTTGATTTCCAATTTTCAATATTTTATTTTTAGTTATCAATTACCAATATTTCTTTACTGATTTCCATTTGTCAATTTGTAACCTTCAAACGTCAATTTTCAATTGTGAGCATTCAATTTTTAATTGTCTATTTCTCATCTTTAATTTTCAATTAGTGATGTTCAACTGAAAATTGACAATTACCAAGTTGATAGGTAAAAAATTAACAATTAGAATTTCCCGCTAAAAGCTGATAATTCAAAATTGGCACTTAAGCCTAAAGATTGGAAACTGATATCTCAAAATTGATAACTCTAAATGCACAATTAAAAATTAATAGTTCTACATTGAAAAATGGCTATGCGAAATCGGTAAGTAAGAATGGTAGATTGAAAAATAACAGTTGAATAATGCCAATCGGAAATCAATATTTAAAAATTGAAGATTGCAAATTCACAGTTGACAATGGTAAATTGAGAATGTAAAATCGGTAATTGACACTGGGGATTTAGAGTTGAGCATTGAGAATTAATAATGTTGCAACTTTCAACTGACAATGTTCAATTGTTCATTTTCAATCGTAGTTATCAATTCAAGTTTTATTGGTAAATTTTTAATTGTTGGTTTTGAACTGTCATTCACCAGAAGTCGATTTTTAATGGCCAATTCATTATATCCACTTTTAAATTGTCAATTTTAATTGTCAATTTTCAATGTCCAATTCTCAATTGTAGTTTTTTAATTTCCAATTTTCAATTGTTAGTCGTTATGTTTAATAACTCTTAATTGCCAAGTTCTGAGTGATAATTTACAATCTTCAATTTTCAGTTATGAATTCTCAATTGTCAAATCATCGTAATTCCCCATTTCTGATTGTGAATTTGAAATTGTAAATGATCAATTTTCTAATGTTCGATTTAAATTGTCAATATTCGACTTTTAATTGTTCATTTCGAGTTAGCAATTTTTAATTGTTAACTTTTCATTTTTATAATGTTTGATTGTCAATTGATCATCATTAATTGATAATTACAAATCGACAACTGGAAATGTCAGCGAGAGGTAACATTTCAGATTTTTCGTTAAATCACTTGCACTGCACTCAGGGGTAAGTTCTGAGGCGAAAAATCGAATTCTGAGGCGATTGCTGCATACGAATTTTGACAGTATTTTTGAGCTCCTACTAGAAATTTAAAACCTGGCGGACGCGGTTTTGAGAAAACCGTCTCGCCAAGTATATCTCAGTCGACTCAAAATGGAATTCTGAGTGGATTGGTGCATACGAATTTTGTCCCTTTCTTGAGCCCCTACTAAAAATGACCAAGATGGCGGACGCGGTTTTGAGAAAACGGTCTCGCCAAGTATATCTCAATCGACTCAAAATCGAATTCTGAGTTGATTGTTGCATACAAATTTTGACACTTTTTTGGAGTCCCTACTAAACATTTTCAAGATGGCGGACGCGGTATCCGAAAAACGGTCTCGCCAAGTATATCTCAATCGACTCAAAATCGAATTCTGAGTCGATTGGTGGATACGAATTTTTGAACTTTTTTGGAGCCCGTACTAAATATTAACACGATGGCGGACGCGGTTTTGAGAAAACGGTCTCGCCGAGTATGTCGCAATCGACTCAAAATCACATTCTTAGTCGATTGGTGCATATGACTTTTGACAGTTTTTTTGAGCCGCTACTAGAAATTTGCAACATGGCGGACGCGGTATTGAGAAAGCGGTCTCGCCAAGGATGTCTCAATCGACTCAAAATAGAATTATGAGTCGATTGGTGCTGTGACGAAATTCCGTTTCGCCACCCCGGGTAACGTAAACAATTGATAATCGGAGACAGAGAGAGAACAATTTCGCGAACGCTCCCTTCGTTAATTATAAGTAGGTTAATGAAAATTTATAAAGCTACCTATCGGTACTCAAACGCGCGTTTAACAAATGATGGGAAATTTTGTATCGTAAGTACAAAGTTCGGATTAACAAGGAAAAAAAATTAAATAATTAGTAAATTAATGAGTAAAAGTTTTAGGGTGTTGAAGGATGTTAGTGACGGAATTTTTGTTAAGTGAACCTGGAGGGTACCGAGTCAGACATTGCCAACAATATTAACGAGCAGCCGGTGCTCTTCATTCACTTAGAAAAAGCTGTTCCTGGGGAAGCTAGGAAAAGTCGAGGAAAATCGCGCTCCCTCGCGTCCGAAAGGGGTTTGGGAAACTCCAGTACGGTTTTTGTGTGTTTCTTTTATATAAGTTTGGAGTTTCAAATCCCTTTCCCCGAACAACCATTCCCCAGGGAGAAGCTCCCTAAACCACCTATCCCCATCCCTTTAGATTTGGGATTCGGATCCCCGCTAAAATGAGGAATTAACAAAACAAAAAAAACACGATAAGCCGACACGGGAACATTTTAAATGTTCCCGCGCTCCCTATTCGTTTAGTAGCGGCCACCCCAGCCGCCCGATGGCGCCGCGCTACGGGGAAGAAACACGCGACTTCCCCCTCCGTCCCAACAGGTTGATAAGGAAGAACGTGCGAGTTGGCAGCCATTTTTGTCAGTCGCTGTTACCCCGCCGCGTGCTACACAGCCACCTTTTTCCTTCTGCAGTTTTTCGCGTGGTTTTTGTGCAGAACGACTTGGGACTATCTCGGACTTCTACATGGTAAGTAGAAGCATGAACAATTAAAGTAATTAGGCCCGCGAGTGTCCCCGCATGAACAAAAACTAGGGAAAATATGTGGTCGTTCCGTCTACAAATCACCACATGACGCGCCGCGCATAATTAGGATAATAATGACTCAGAAAGGGCCAAATATTCGCCAGTTATCGTTCCGAATGTACCCAATTAAATAATTGGGTAATAATTGGAGGTATTCGGTGAAAAATTCGACCCGGGAAGGGCGTGAGAAGTTCCGCTTCATGAGTAATGGAGAATGCCATATTGGCATATCTCCCTCTCGCTCACTCCCGTTTGCGGCGCTACCTTTCTCACTGGCACTCTTGGTTGCTTATGGGTATTTGCTTCAAACCCGTATAAAAAAATCGGGAATTCAAAAATTACGCAATTAGTAATTTGCATCCTTCCGATTTTGCATAAAATATGGTCGCGAAAGAAATTTTTAGGGTCGGATACCCTCAACAATTCCGACTTGCAACTTTCCATTACAAAATAACGCCGCTCTGAACGAATTTCTCGAGAGTTACGTAATCAACCGGACTCTGGAAATTCATGCGCTTTTTAGGATAATCGGATAATCAAGTGTAAAATGGATATAATTGGCGTACACGCGACAAAATGGCGGACGCGTTAGGATGAGTTTTTTTTTGGTGGATTCCGGTTGGGTATGGGTGATGAAATAACGCTAATTATATTGTAAAAAATGGTTGGAATCCAAGCTACCTCTATGACTCATTACCGACAATCACCAGTCGGCGCTACCTGAAATTGGATTTTGGTACCATGCTACCTAACTCTTGGTCCAAAATCGGATTTTCTATACCTAAGCTATCGAGCTACCCAACTCTTGAGCTCTGGTGCTACCTTTCTGGGTTGCTACCTCTTGGGACCACCGTCCAAGGCTAGACCATGATTGCCTGGACATTGGTGCCCACGCTACCTAAAATCTAGTACCATCAGTAGCCAACTTCATGGTGCGCTAGCTAGACTCTGGTACCATGACTTCCAGGCTTGGTAGGTACTGGTATCCTTGGATACCCGTGCTCCCTAAGCTACCTGCGAGTGTTACCACCTGGTACCAAGACTTCTGGCTGATCCTGACCAAGAAGACACGTGGTACCGAGGCTCCCTGGTATCAGGGAGACCACCTGGTATCAGGGCTACTCGTGCCCTCCACGGTCCCCGCGACTTGGTACCGTTGCTGCCTAACTACGGAGATGAGCGTACGAACCGGTATCGTTTAGCTCATAGCTAGCAGCGATGCGGTTCCGGCGAAATCCGAGTCCGTCTATCGTTTCGACGAGTTTCCGCTACGTAATTACATGAAATCGTGCTAATTGATAACCTAAGGCTCGTTCTCTCTCCCCCACGCTACCTAATATTGAGTTTTCCAGCTACCCGATGAAGTCTTCTAAGATCCCAACTCCAGGATGTGTATTGGTCCCAGAATCCAAGAATACGGGTCAGAGTTTAAGCTAACTATAAGATGTAGAATTAGTCTAAGCGCCGAATAAATGGGAAAATCGATTATGAAGGTCATTCCTGTCTAGTAATTTCTAGAGTTAAGATCCTGATCTATTTTAGCTAATTTTAAGGGTTTAGTCATTGGGTGTTCGTTGATTCGGTTGAGTTTCGTTGCGTCTCCTTACGCCACGAATCCACCCCCCTCTCCACAACCAGCACACTGAGCAACTGGGTAATTCCATACCCTGGGGTCCTATTTTATCGGAGGTTTTTGGTAAGTTTAGGTTGTCTCCCCCGGCTGATCAGTGAATTTTATTTATTTTGGTTACGGTTAAGTTAGTGGTTTGCCAATTCCACTGAACTAAAGATCGGCTGGCGCCCTAAAAACGTTTTCTAGTTGGATTGAGCATCTGGTTGGTTGGGGAGTCGTTTTTTTTAGATTTGTTAGCTCATGGA
Source organism: Asobara japonica (assembly GCA_026005395.1). NCBI lineage: Eukaryota > Metazoa > Arthropoda > Insecta > Hymenoptera > Braconidae > Asobara > Asobara japonica. Next base: position 85,681 of record BQMI01000384.1, read on the forward strand.
GTTTCCGGGGATGTAGGACACCCAGGACGAAGGTAATGGTTCGCCTACAGATTTATGGTTGGTAATTTTAAAATGTTGGGATTTGGGTAAGTTTTGGTAGGAAAGCTGTTACAGTGCATACGACTTTTGACAGTTTTTTTGAGCCCCTACTAGAAATTTGCAACATGGCGGACGCGGTATTAAGAATACGGTCTCGCCAAGGATATCTCAATCAACTCAAAATCGAATTCGGAGTCGATTGGTGCGTACGAATTTTTAACTTCTCGATAGGAGAAGCTATTGTAATCACCCCGAAATCGAACTTTTTTGTTTTTCGTCCTACACAGGTTTTAAGTATACCGAAATGCTTCCCATCAAATTCTGAGCAAAAGTCTGTGTGTGTGTGTGTGTGTGTGTGTAGGTCTGTCTGTGTACAAAATTTTGCGCTCAACTTTCTCCCAAACAGTTGAAGTTATTGAAGTTGTCAAGACCGCGTTCGAAGCGCTTCCCAGCCACTTAGATCTGATTAGTTTTTCGCTACAATAGGTCCAGCCTATATATTGTTCTTAACAATTTCAATTGTTTATAACGCTCTACTGCACAAATTATTCAGGATAGGGGAAAATTCGTATAAGATAAGTTATTCCCCATATAAAAATACACATTTGATGTCGAATTACTTTTTTTCATAATTTGCGTAATTAAGGAGGTATAGCCGCCGGAGCACTAATTCATGTAATAGCCGAATGAATACTTTTTGAAAACCGCGTCCGCCATCTTGGAAATTTTTAGTGGGGGCTCAAAAAGAGTGTCAAAATTAGCGTATCGGGCCAAGTTCATGTTTCTTTTGAATTTCCCTGTCTCTCCCCTCCGGTCGGCCCGCATACGCTATGAGTATCTTTACGCCTCAGAACTTACTCCCTCCACTCCCACCAAATCATAAAAATTCATATAAAATTAACCTTAACTCCTAGGCGAAAATTATGCTTAGTTACATTATATAATGTATCCATTAGCTATCCAATGTCACCTTCAATTTGTTTTTTTATTGTCAACTAGTGCAAAATCCGGTTACAAAGCAACGGACAATGCTCAATTTTCTGGATTTTCGTGATATCATTATGATTATGTGTGACATGCTTCGCGTTGTGTTGGCAATCCTGTCAATCACTTCGCATTGCGAAGTTCCTACATTACCACGCAGTCGGTAATTTGAAAAAAATGACTTCACCATAGTCAGCGGGGGGCTGGAAGATAATTAAAACAATCATATTGGTATCTCTTCCTTTTTCAATGGTGAGCAATGGTACCTTATTTATAAATTTTTGGTATGCGTAGTTAGCGGCGGCAAGATTGATGCAAAAAATCTGAAAAAATTAGTTGTGTAGAGAATTCAATGGCACACAATAGTAAAATATTATTAACGCTAAAAAAATGTATTAACTATGGTCAAGTGCAGTTTTTACTGATAGGTTCTACAGTTCCGGAGTCTATACTGAAGGAGGAGTGCGGGTAAGGCCAAGTGAGAGAGGCGGAAATCCGAAAATGCGCTCGAGCGACAGAGGTTAGCTGTTAAAATCAACTCCAAATTTTGAGTTTCATGCGTTAAACAATAAATACCATATTCACATTCCAATCCGAGATAACGTTGGACCATTTTTGCAGTTTCAATGGATCATACGCGTGGAAGGAATATACGCAAATCAGAATTGGTTAATTAACCATTTTAATTGTTATCTGACGTGATGGTAGCATTCACTTGTGAAACGAAAACAATATTACAAAGTGGTAATATATTTAGATGTTCAATGTTGCCTTAAATTGACCCATTGGAATAGACCAATAAAAACACGAATGAAATTTTTGTTTTTTTCAGTAAATTTAATTTTTTGTCGACTAAATAAAACAATCAAAAACAAGATTAATAAGAGACAATAATTATTCTTATACCACAGATAAATTTTCTATGATTGCAAATGATGTCAAACTTCAATTCAATAGTAAGGCTATAAGATACGACAAATTAATTTAATCATTTTTGGATGACTTTACTTGAACTTTGAAGAGTTGTATATGAATTTCGTTTTTTGGAGGTCACGTCTATGTACCTCCTGGTCCAATCGCACCGTCCAATTGGAATCCTTCATCGTACAACAAATGATCCTCTAACTGGCGTCAAATGATGATGGATTTATGTTTGGAGTTATCCTGGGTACTTGATCTCCAAAACTTTTTGTGGAAATATCCACGGCCCAACATAGCATGAAAAGAAATTATAAAAGAATGAGGAGTGTAAAGAAGTGAGTGAATGTAAGACTAAACTTGATTTAAAAACACTTAAACTATCTATTTTGTGCTTTCCTTCATTTAAGTTATTCATTCTTTACAATTAACTTTCAATGTATTTGTAGATTTCTAAAAAATATCTCTACATTTTGCCGTATCAAAAAAATCTGGAGATTTTAATTCAATTGCCGATGATCAACCATTTCCCAAACTACCATCAACATAAACAATTTGATGAAGACTTTTTTGTAGCGAATTTTCGGCTCAAAAACTCATTAGAGAATCACACGAAATCCATCAGCAAATAGAAATAAAGAGAATCGACTATGAAGATGGTCTCCGTAAGATTTTAATGACGACCTTTTTTGTAGCGAATTTCCCACTCCCTAAAAAAGGTTTTTATACAAATTTCCCTATCTTTCCTAGCTCTCATGATATTCTCAAAAAACAACTTCATACTTAAATGAATCGAAATGACGAAACATTTCGATAAAATCCTTTTTTGTACAGAATACCCCCCCCCCCCCCCCCATCAAGCTCCTCGAGTTTCACGCATAAGATACCCTATCCCACTAGATCCCCCAATATCTAAAAAAAAAATCACTTGATACGTGACCTGCCTGTCAAAATATTTAAGAACAATACCAAATAAAATATAATACCAAAAATGCATTTTTTTACCTGTCCTTTTCCCGGTCAATCAGGTATGGATCGTGTCGCGTATTCATCGTGTCTTTTCCCCTCGGTAACGGCATCCAACATGTTTAGTTGCTCCGGAGTGTGTTCTTCGAGTTTCTTTTCTTGTGGAAGTGAAACTCGTCCTGATTTTCGGAGCATCTTCCAAGACCAACTGTAAAATGAACTGTAAAAAAATCTATGCTGTAAAATGAAATACGTCATTTTCTGAATGAAATACGCTTCTGGACGCATCTCTGGTAGTCGATTTCGACATTTTGGAGCGGCACATGTTCCGTGGAGACTCTTAGAAAGTGCAGTTTTCAGACATATGCCCTTCTCTGAACCGTTGGACCCGGTTTTTCCAGCTCTGTCGCTTAAATGAAGCAACGGGATTTTACACGCACAGAAAACGCCAGTGATCTGGGGATCTTCGCTACTCCGAAACCATCCATTTTGCCCCAGTTTCGCGGTCATTCAGATTTTCGGTGGGTCTCCAAATTTACCCCAAAGGTCTCTCAATCGATTATTCGTCGATTCTTTTGGGGGGTCCACACCCACCGTAAATCTCAGGTTGTCGCACTCTACTATGGTCTTTAATATGAAAAATTATATTAATTTATTTATTGTAATTTTCAATATTTGAGAGAATTAAAAAGTTAAAAGTTCAAGAAATTTCTAAAATTTAAAGTTCAAAAGAATTAGAAAATTAGACGTGCAATCATTAACCTGGTGAAATATTTATAGTTCATGCAAATACTCACCTCTAAACACAATTGATGATTTTTCACAAATATTTCTGAACGATGATTGATGTTGTTCTCATGCTGCGGTTATGTTTATATTTACACCATAATCATTCACATGGCCTATGTTCATACAGAGGGGTTAGATATTATCTATATGGTTTCAGATAAGCCGTCTATGTTCACGCAGTAACGACCGTCATGGCGGCGTTCTTTCATTCAATTTTAAGTTGAACAACGACAAATTGCTTTTGGTCACCATTTAAATTTGAATTATCCGATTTTAATTATTTTTGCGGCAATAAATTTCTAATTTCTCACTCTTCATACGCCTACATTTTATAAGGTGTCTGCGGACGTCACCCTGTATAGATATACTCTACTGGTTACCCATCGCCCCCTGTCTGCCATCGATACAAAGACGATGCGCACAAGCGGTATGTACATATCGAGATACGTAACAGCGTTTCAAAATACTTTGAAAAGAATTGGAGATTCTCTTTAACAAATTAGAAAATTTTTGAAACAATTTCTCAAAAATTCTCACAAAGTTTGGAAAAATTTTGAAAAATGTTGGAAATATTTGGGAAATTTAGAAAAACGTTGAAAAAATTGGAAAAATCGTTCTGAAAAAAATTTCTTTGACAAAATTTGTAAAAATGAGCAAAAACTTACACAAAAATTGACAAAAAAATCGGAAAATTTTTACAAAAATTCAGAACAATTTGGAAAAAATTTGCAAATTTTGTTTTAAATTGAAAAAATCTTGCTACAAATTTAAAGAAATTTGAAGCAGTTTTCTAAAGATTTGAAAAAAAGAAATTGTAAAGATTTCCAAACAAATTGGAAAAAAATTCTCATAATTTTAAAAAACTGTGGAAAATTTTAGAAAAAGTTTGGAACAACTTTTAAACAATTTGCCAATTTTTCGAAAATTTGAGAAAGTTTTGTGCAATTCTGGAAAAAATTTTCAAACATTCAAAAGAACTGAGTATTTGAAAATTTGCAATAATTCTCGAGGAATCGTCAAAAATTTTGGATCAACTTAGATCAACATTAGTGTTTCCATGGTTAACATCTACCAGGTATGCCATGATGCCTCACTTTTTTTTCTCTCCGTCCCTCTCATTTGTGGGCCCCGGGTAGTAGCCGTTTAAGCATTCTTCACGGGGCGTATCGGACACTCACCCATGTGGCTGGGGCCGACTTCCGCCATTTTAGGCCATCGTATTTCTAAACACAGGGTAAATCTCCAGAAACCCCTGTGCTACGATGGCAAGCGCCTATGATAGAGCCCCCCCCCCTGCGTCGGGTTAGGTTCCCGCTTGGCCGGGCCGTCTCATTTTATGGGCACCGCCGATAGCACACACGGAACCTTCCTTGCGTTCCTTCGGAATCCATGAGAAAATATTTTTGGCAATATTCTCCGGCGGCCGGGCGCGAATCTAGGACCTTTCGAGTAGTAGGCAGATACTTTATTTTTTTTGTATCAAACTTTAATTTTTATTGAGCCTTTGAATACATTGTTGTTTTACCTTTTCAAGTGGAATAAACTTGGACAAAAAACACTTATAATTATTGATATTGTAAAATATGTTTTGACGTATATACCTAGTAGTTGCTAGGGTCTCATAGTCTTTGTTTTGGGGGATTTTTATTTTATGTTGATGAGTTATAAGTTATTTTGAAGGTTGGTGCGTTGACACTCGGGCAACCTGTTCTTTCTTTTGATATGATTGTGTTTAGGGAAAAAATGGCTTTGAAGGAAGAACCCTGGACGTTGTCTTATATTATTATGCTTAAAATTAATGATATAAGTAAATACTCTCTAACCCCTATATACAATCTATACAAAATAATGGAAAAAAAAGAGAAACAAATAACATTTGCGTAATTTTCTGGCTTGTAGTTTTCGTCACAAAGCAGGATGCTTGGATTTAATCTAGTTGAGCGTTGGTTAGGAATCGGGTGTATTGGGACCGGAGTCAGGTTTGGAGCCAAGACGCTGTTTCAGAGCTGCGACGTGTTTAGCTGTGTCGTCTATCCACAAGAATTTGTTGGATATCCTGGATCGGTCGTTGAAATCCCCTTCGGGGATGGCCATTGAGTATAGCCCTGGTATCTCATTTTCTGCTGTTAATGGAAGCTTTTCCTTGTTTTTGTGCCTGCTCATGTGGTAGATTTTGGATACGTTGTTTTCATCCTGGATGATACCGTGTCTGTCAAAGAAGATAAAACTTTGTGGTTGTATGTATTCAGTGCTTCTTTCATGGTTAGTGATGGTGAGGTCTACATTGCATAGTTTCTGGGCTGTGTCGTTATCTATCTTGCTGAAGCCTTGGTAATAATATCTGGTCAGGTACAATATGATGGTGTCTATTCTCATTATGCCTGCGGTGTCATATTAAACTTTGTTGCTCACTCTGCCTTTGTAGTTGGAGTTTTGACTTGTGTGGAGACGGAACGATGCTCGTAGACACCGTCAGTCAAAGCATCTCATTTTCTCCATTTGCGCTACTCTCACATTCCACCAAATTGGACATGCGTATGTTAGGAGGGGTCTAACCAGTATGAGGTAACATATCACTCTGGCCCTTTTGGCGATATGAGAATTATGGAATAGCCTTGATAGTGATCTGCATCGGATGTGAGCTTTGGTAAGTTGTATATCCGTATGGGCAGAGCATCGGATACGACAGTCTATGTTCATGCCTAGGTATTTAACTGTGGTCCTGGTGGAGATGGTGATAGGGGGTCTGGTGTCTGGATGAAAGGTAGAAATGTCGATTGTGATTTTTTTATGTGATGAAAGGAGTGCGTATGGTTTTCTCAGGAGGATGGCCTTACACTTGCTGGGATTCCACATGGCGTATAAGTTGTTCACCATATTTACTAGGGTTTCTAGTTCTTTCTCGATGGTGCGTACACGCTCTCCGGCTATGTATATTATCAGATCAACTGCATATGCTATTGATTTGGCTGGGCTGTCGGTGTTCATCCCATATGCGTTCAGGATATCGCTGGTATAGATTGAAAATAACACTGGTGAATTGACCGTACCGTGTTGGAGGCCTTCACGAATATTGAATGCTATTGATGATGTTTTAGCGTTGTCATTTATGCAGAAGCTTTTATTTCTGATCATATCGCAGATGAGGTTAGGGAGAAATTCTTTTTTGATGAGCTTGAAGATGAATCCGTCCAGCCATACCGAATCGAATGCTTTTTCTAAATCTATTAATACTGCTCCGACGAATTTTCCTCTGCTGATCTCTAGATTGGCGTCTGACAGTAGCTGGTTGATGGCATGTGTCGTCGAATGGTGATGCCTGAACCCGAACTGGGTATCAGGAATGATTTTTTTGTCGTGGCAGTGTGTGATGATGGCTGAGTTGATGATTGCCTCGAACACTTTGCTTATGGTGGATGTTAGGCTAATTGGCCTGTAACCGGATGGTTCTTCAGTTGGTTTATCTTCTTTGTGCAATGGTAGAACTTTCGCTATTTTCCAAGCTTGTGGGAGATAACTGTGGTTGAGGCAGTTATTGAATAATATGGCATATGTTTTTTAATTTCGTCTGAAAGGTATTTGAGCGCATTATTTGGGACGCCGTCTACTCCACTTGACGTTTTGTTGGGTAATTTGTTGATAAGTAGAGCTACTTCTTCTGGATTGGTCAAGTAGGCGCATTTATCTTTTGCCGGGAATATGGATCGGTTTGAATCAGTGAAGATGGTGATTGTTGATTCGTTCGTTCTATCGTCTTCTAATTTCTGTTTGAAGTCATCGGTTCTGTTATCAATTAGCTCTCGTAGTCTTGTGCCAGTGTTGAGATGTCTGGGGGAGCTGATCGTCTCATAATAGGCCCCGATGATGTTCATTTTATCGACTGGATCTGAGACAATAATGGTGTCGTTGTTTACTTGTGTGTTTGCCAGGTTGCAGTTACTTCTGTTGATTATTTGTTGTTCTGTGTTCTTGATATGGAGGTCTGGGATGCTGTGTATTGGTTTCGTCCTAAAAATTTTACTCACTGTGGGCATGAACGCGTCCGATTTCCTGAAGTCTTTTTTTTGTAAACATTTTTCCAGTATTTGTCTACGGCTCGGTTGAATTCATGTTGAAGACTTAATCGGACTTCAGTGATTAGTTGTTTTATGTGCTGTGTTGTAGGTAATCTGGCCCTGGGGTCATTCTGCAGGGCGATGTGTAGTGTGGTAATCAGCTGAGATTTATACCTTTAGAGTTTGATGATTTTTCTTGTCAAATATTTTTTTACACTGTCAGTGGGTTTAAATTTTGGTATTGTGCTGGAGATAGCGTCTGATATAGTGTTGGTGATTGTTTGGAGAGCATCGTCGATTTCCTTGATGCTTAATTTTCTGTTGTTGGGTGTGATTAAGTTAAAGTGGCTTCTGATATGGTCATGAAATGTGCTCCAGTTTGCTCCTTTGAAATTTTATCTGGGGGGCCCTGTTGGGGTAACACAAATTGATGAATTATTATTTAGGTTGACTACGATGATCATGGCAGCATGATCACTGTCATAACCTAACGTGGGCAGTCTACCCAGGGTTGTTGTCTGAATTTCTAATCAGTTATTTGCGATACAGTGATCTGGAAATGTTTGTGATCTGATATATGTTGGCGTTGCTCCTGAGAGGATTTGAGCTCAGTATCTTGGAGAATTGTTGGTGAAACAATCCGTCAAAGAAATTCTTCGTTGGTTACTTCGATAGTCGCCCCAGTCTGTATGTCTGGCGTTGATGTCTCCAGCGATGATACACAAGTTGTTGGGAGAGTCTAGTTTTAGGGTTTGAAATATTCTATTTGATTCTTCCAGCAAAATTTCTTTCGTATTACTACTATTAGTGGCGTATATACTTATGATGAATAGATTCTTGCCCCCTAATGTTGGTAATTTAACTATGTTATGCTCAATTATATCGTTGTTCAGTGAGCTTGGGTAGCTCATCGTTTGGAAATCCATGCTTTTCTTGATAACGATTGTATAAAAAAATTTTGTTCTTTGTCCTAAAGTTTATTCTATGATTTTCTGATTAATTATGACCAAAAACGAAAAGCAAATACCTTTTTTTTGGTATAAAGTTTGCTTTTGTAATTGTTATAGTAATGATACTCATTTTTGAATTTTTTATCAATTTTAATTATTTTTAACACATTAAAAAAATACCACGCAATCAGACTGGGGCTTTAACGTTCATACAGTGTTTTGTACAAGTCTAGAATAACTTAAAATGTCGTCGTGAAAGTGTGAATATGATGCTGATGCATTTTGTTATATATGTGGGCAATTTATTAAAGTTCGAGATGTAAAACATGAACTAAATACATCTCACGTTCTCTGTGAAGCCTACGAAGCATATTTTGACTGTCCTGTTCGGAATCAAGACAAGACATGGGCTCCACATGTTGCTTGTAGGTATTGTAAAAGATGTTTGGAAGGTAAGCAAATTTTAATTAAATGGTGAATTAAATATAATACATATGGGGCATTCCAGGCCAAATTTACCATTTTGAAACCTGACCTTGTCTAATTCAGTTCATATATTTTTTTCTGGATGCTAGACGATGAAAAATGTACTCTAATTTTTTTTTAGATTTTTTTGTTAATTAACGTTTTTTAAATAATTTTTTTTAGCCAATTTCCACCTGCCATAATGTAAAAATCTGAAAAAATTCACAAAAATTGACAATTCAAAAATAAAATTTTTGAGCCATATTAAAAAATGGCGTTCGACATAGATCATCCGTTATGGCCAAAAAACCGTTTTTTGTATATTTTTCTCCATGAAGTCCCAGAGAAATGAACAAGTTTGCATGATGACATGATATTTTTGAGATTTCTGATGATGATTCTTGCAATTATCTTTGGAATAAAATGATCCTTACAATTCTCATTAGCAATTCTAATGGTTTATAGCACTTTATGGCAAGAACGGTTATAGGCAGAAAAAAAGTCTTAAACGGATGTTATTCCTTATGTAAAAATACACATTTTATGTGGTATGAATTTTTTTTCTAGCTGTGATAATCTAAAAGATATTGCCAATTAAAGCTGCGAAGGATCAAGAAACGAAGGATACTCCTGTGGTTCGATTTTTATAGTTTCTTTTTCTTCACAATACTCGGATAAGTACAATTATTAGAACTAGAATAAGGTTTCACACATAGTCGACCATCCACATTAGGAATCACGGAATGAATTTTTTGTGTGCCTGGAATCGTCTTTCCTAGTTCAAAGCGACTTTTCAGAAATTCTTTTGCTGCATCGTACTGTTCTTGAGGACAATATTTCACAGTAATGTTTGGCAGGTGGTTAGGGTGATCGGCCCATTCGAATAGTTGCTCTGGTTTTGTTATCTGGCAATCAAGAGGAAGTTGTAAACTAGCTCGTGCTGCTTCTCTCTTCAATGTTCCTCCGACTCCATCGCAGGGCCCTTTACCATGTGCAGTGGCGAAGTAGTGATGTTCAGCATCAATCCCGTAATCATCTTTGTGATGATACAAGTTTAGAAGATATTTCCAGTTTTTGAACTGTTGTGGTGCTCCGTCGGAGAAATAGTGAACCTTCGTGGCGTTCTTGTTGAGAGTTCTCATAAAATCAATTACAACTTTTGAAAAAGCATACACTGCAGTTGCATCGTGATTCAAGCAATTGGATATAATTACCAAACTTCGATGATTAATCACCTCGTTTTCCCTAAAATAGAGCACAACTGGATAGACTGTGGCTGCATCATTATTCCAATGAAATCCTGGTGCAGCTTCTTGCACTACGAATGCATAGTTTTCTGCATAGTCACAAACAGCCAAGAATTCATTGGCTTGAAGTGACTCTTTTGTCTCCTTCATGAAGGATGCCTGTTGCTTAGCGATAAAATTGTGAGGCACAAGATTTTGAATCGTTTCGCAAAAAGTGTCGATAAAGTCATCAGATTTCTTGATGAATTCTTCTAGATTAGCACGCGTAGTGGATACCCAATTCTTATAGACTACATTCGAAATGTTATTCTCCTCAAAAATGGTCTCCAGTAAATCATGCAAAACTGATGTACCAGGACAATCAGGACATTGACCAAGATAACAGTTTGGTGATGGATTGGAACATACGACTAACTTAATACAGTCACGATAATCATCCAGAGGGTGAGGTGCATCTTCCGACAACCCTTTCAAATTAGCTCCTAAAAAAACCAGAAAAGAACAAAAATTGTAAAATAAAAGGTTGGTGAGACACAATCTTGATTTGAGGGATTTTAATTTAAAAGGGAGAAATTTAAATCACCTATCATCATAAGCTTCACATTTTGGTGAATAGAACACACACACACCGTATGTGTGCCACTTCCACCTGCCAAAACACAATGTTTGGGTCTTAGTGAAGCAAAAATGGAGAAGCCAACTTTAGCCTCGGGATATTGCGTGCGGTAGTCCTCATAAAACTCCTTCAAACTGGATAAAATTAGCCGTTTCTGCACATGGATACGTGTGTTCTCCTCAGTTCTAACCGACACAAAATCTTTCATGCCTGGCATAAGCGTAGTCCCTCGATCGTCATTATAGAATGCCAGTACCATGGTCCTCGTATTTTCAGAGACAGCTCGACCTGCAGTGATCATCATTGAAATGATGACATAATAGAATAATATAGGGAGATTCCATGCCAAATTTGTTGTTTTAATGCCTGACCTTTTCGGAATGGTTTGATTTTCTTTTGTATGACTCTCTATGCTGAAAAAAGCTCTGACGTTGAATTTTTGTGATTTTTTTCAGTATTTTCTGAAAAAAATCTAGAAAAAATTCTGGACATTCATCATACAGTCATAGAAAAAAAAGTAAAACCATTCCGAGAAGGTCAGTGTTTAAAACACTAAATTTGGCATGGAATGTTCTAATTATAATGAGATAATATTCATACTGAAAAAAAAATCAATATGAAAATGATAAATTAAAAATACTATACATTTCATGAGTCTTTCAGCCTCTATTCTTATAGCACTTCATTACCTAGTTTTTTATCTGGCATAGCCAAAACTCCCCTACATTCAGCAAGCTCCTTCGCTTTCTTTGCCATATATTTCGTCGCACCCATTGCCTTTGCCATTTCTCCTGCACTCCAATGTGATGGTAAAATTGTGAGGATTTGAATTTTTTCAGAATTCGTAGTCGCCGCATCATGATATTTTTTCATTAATCTGTCAAGGATATCTTGAAGATCACGAGTACTACTGTTGGCCATTGCATCACAATCGACGCCCAATGATGATCTCAAGTTGGTAGCTATTTTCTCCACCTTCTTATGTATCCATGATTCATCGCTCAATTTTTTCTTTGGAATTGGAGACTGATCTAATATTCCCAGAGCGTCATTCATTGCAGGTAGTCGCGTATTAATACTCAATGGAGTTGCATGTAGAGTTTCTGATGAAGTAGCTCCTGAACCTAAATCATAGAAATTGATATAGAGTCAGTTATAAGCAAGGCCCGGAAGTTGATCTATTTAAAAATCCTTCCTCTAAATTTTGTATTTTGTAAATAAGAGAATTTCAGAAAAAATTAGGGAAATGTGCCAGAGTAAGAGTCGAATCTATATCTCCAGATTGCCGGTCTGGCGCTCTCCCTATTAAACTATCTGGAATTTCTATAATTTCCATTAAATTTCACTTTCTTTTATTCTTTTTCAAATACTAAATTCCGACCCTTCATAGGCATGTCAAATAATCGTACTAATAATTTTTTTAGTATTAATTTTTCAATTAAATCAACTTCCTGGCGCTGGTTATAAGAGTATAAGAGAAAATATGGAAATTTCAAGATCTTACTTAATGAACTCAAAACATTCGACGGTCCACTGCTCGCAAACGATTTTAGAATTTCTTGAGGATACAGTTCCTCAACATTCATATCATTGTCAATCTGCGCTTCTTCATGTTCATCGTCGCTATTTGCAGCAGGCGCTGGTGGTGGATCTGTGTTTGCGAGTTCATCATCGGCATTTGAAACAGACGTTGATGGTGGTTCTGCGTATAGTAACTCCATCCTGCAATCCACACATAGCCTATCCATATTTCCCAAATTCCAGGTCGTGCACAATCTTTTTGAAGGTGGCCGCAACCCTTTTTTCTTGGTGTGATTCGGCTTGTTTAATGGATTGCAGCAACGATCACCATGTTTCACGGGGCCCATGTTATGTCTATCAACAGTGCAACGACACAACCGGAAAAAATATTGACATTGTATTTTTAAGGGAACATTGAGTGTTATGATGGGAAAGCATGTTGTTGAATTTGGTGGCTTACCACTGAAAATCTCCCGAAAAACTGCGTCCGTTGTGTCTTTTGACAAAAATTTCTAAAATCGAGAAGTATATAACGTAGGCCGCCTCCACGAATTTCACTTTGTTATTTCGTCGTAACTCAGGAACTATGTAAACCTCTTTTAGTTATTGAACACCTTAATTGATTCAATTCAATTTTTTTATTTTCCGAGGGGAGCACATGCGTCCATTTTGTTGAGTTTTGGAGCACTGCGATGGAAGGGGGAAACGATTAATAAGGTGGAACTGGTTATTGTATTTCCGCAACGGTAACCCTCTGGCGGGCATTACCGGATTTTCTTGTGTGCGTCGGTAAAGAAGGAAATGTGACACGTAGGAATTGAAGCACAAATTGGGTATCTTTGCTATTTTCTTTCAAATACTTTGATTCTAATCTAATCAATAATTAGATTTCGCTATCTGCTGAGCTTCGATCCGCAATATCTTCTAGAATATCACAACTAGAAAGGAAATATATAAACTGTGTATTTTTACATAAGGAACAACATCCGTTAAAGACTTTTTTCTGCCTATAATCGTTCTTGCGATAAAGTACTATAGACAATTAGGATTGCTAATGAGAAGTGTAAGGATCGTTTTATTGCAAAAATAATTGCAAGATTCATCATCAGGTATCTTAAAAATATCATGTCATCATAAGAACTTGTTTATTTCTATGACACTTCTTGGTGAAAAATATACAAAAAATGGTTTTTTGGCCATAACAGATGATCTATGTCGAACGCCATTTTTTAATATGGCTCAAAAATTTTATTTTTGAATTGTCAATTTTTGTGAATTTTTTCAGATTTTTACATTATGGCAGGTGGAAATTGGCTAAAAAAAAATATTTAAAAAACGTTAATTAACAAAAAAATCTAAAAAAAAATTAGGATACATTTTTCGTCATCTAGCATCCAGAAAAAAATATAGGAACTGAATTAGACAAGGTCAGGTTTCAAAATGGTAAATTTGGCCTGGAATGCCCCATATATTAGTTTCTATGTCTATATGTTACGCTGGTATCGAGGTGAGCAAAGGTCTATGAAATTTGCAATACCAAGAATCTGGCGGAACCAAAAGACCACGTGCACGACTGCTACTTTTGCATTATGAATCCGAGTAGAAGACGTAGAGGTAAAAATGCAAAACCTATCGAATATCCTGACCTTGAATCTTCCTCTGCTCCAGTCGCACACGATGTGACACGAGCAGTACCTGAGCCACCGGAAAAATTATCGCAGAAAAGTTGCTCATTTCTTAGTACTCATAGAAGTAATTCCGATAAGGAGTTTTTACCGATACAAGAACAACCAAAACAGCACTTCATCACTACAGAAGATTTTAATGATTTAATGAGAGATTTAAAATTGCCGAAAAGTAGAGCAGAGCTTTTAGGCTGTCGCTTAAAGCAGTGGAATTTGCTTGATGATGTTAATGTCATGGATCAGCGAACTAGACATGAAGATTCTCAACATTGTTCACAAAAGAAGATGGACTTTGTTTTTGCAATGACATAAAAGCTATGTTCGAGGAAATTGGCATAGCTTGTGTTCCTCGTGAATGGCGTTTATGCATTGACAGCTCTACCAAAAGCTTGAAATCTGTTTTATTACACAACGGAAATAAATTCCCATCTCTTCCAATCGCTCATTCAGTACATCTTAAAGAAAATCATGAAAGTGTAAAAATTTTGCTTGAACGTGTGAAGTATCGCGAGTATAACGGGCAGCTCATTGGAGATTTTAAAATGGTGGGATTTTTTATGGGACTTCAAATCGGATATACAGAGTATCCGTCTTACTTGTGCTTATGGGATAGCAGAGCGGATGCTAAGCATTATACTGAACAGTCATGGCCTGTATGAACAGAACTTTGGATCGGAAAAGAAAACGTAAAATTTGAGCCAAGTGTTGAAGCGGAAAAAGTGTTAATGCCGCCTCTGCACATTAAGTCAGGGTTGATGAAACAATTTGTTAAAAAACTGGATCGAACTTCAGAAGCTTTTGAATACCTAAGAAATTTGTTTCCAAAGTTATCAGAAGCAATAGTTAAAGCTGGGGTTTTTGTTGGTCTGCAAATCAGACAGATTTTCACCGATGAAAAATTTCCAACGCTGTTGAATCCTATTCAAGGAGCTAGTTGGAGCAGTGTTAAAGCAGTGGTTTCTGGATTTTTAGGAAATAACAAATCGGAAAACTACACAAAACTAGTTGAAAATATGCTAAAAACATTTTGAGGCCATGGGCCGCAGGATGTCATTAAAAGTACATATGCTGCATGCTCATTTAGATAAATTCAAAAACAATATGGGAGCGTATTCAGAAGTGCAAGGAGAACGTTTTCACCAGGACATTATGAGCTTCGATCAATGTTACCAATACAATGAAAACATGATGGGAGGCTGTATTGGGGTTTATTGAGAGATAGTCTCTATGAACATGAAAGAAAAAGTAAAAGTGTGCACTTTTAAATTATTTTCTACTTTTTGTAAGTCATTTTGATAGTAAAACTTAATAAATCCGATGAAAATGTTCATTTGAATGGTTTCATTTTTTATTAAAAATTGGAACCACAAATTTTGACAAATATCGTTCAAGCGGTTTCCTGACTGAAAAAGCAAACTTTTTCATGCCATATAGTTTTTTCGTCTAACTACGACCTAAAGAATTGAAATTTAATGCTTTGAAGTCAAAGTCAAATTTTGTGTTGACCCGTGTAATAATTGCTACTCCACCCCCTAGTTTGGCGTTTTTTTCTGTCTGATCGTAGTAGATAATGATTTTCTAGAGAGAATTTATGTGCTGGCCTCATTTTTGTTTTTGAGACCAGGCAGATGTCTATGTTGTTGCTGTTGATGAAATCTCGCAGCTGGAGTCTGCGTTTTGTGTGATGATTGAATTTACGTTTATCGCTGCAATTCTTAGGTTGTTGATTATTGATATCTCATTAGAGTGAGGTGTGATCTCTACCTGCTGTTTGGCTTGTTGTTGATGGCGAGTGCTTGCCATTTATATATCATCGGTTTCCATGTTCAGTGAATGCATAACACTGAGAATTCTTGCTGTATTCAATTCAATCTTATTTTCTAACTGGGTGAGTCTGGAAGAGAACATTGACTCGAGGTCTCGGACCAGTCCTGAAACCCATGGTGGTCTTGTTTCTTCTTCTTCTGTTCTTCTGCCGTAGTTGGTGTTCTGGTGAGCAGGCTGGGGTCTTTGAGTTGGAAGATGTGGGAAGTCAGGGATTCTATATTCAGGGGTGTTGCGTGCCAAGCCTGCAAATGATAGATTCGGGTGGAGTGCTCTGCTAATTCTGTCAATTCTTCTGTTGGTGTTGTTCTCTTTCATTATATTTTGTTTGTTCGTTAGATTGAGGGCATATACATAAAATGGGCATCCTTTATAGCTAGCTGGGTGGCCATTGTTGACACTTGCCTGACTCATGAGTGTTGCTGCATTTGACACATCCAAAGGGCATGTCACAGTTTCAGCTCGCATACCCAAAACGTTGGCATTTTTTGCATTGCAAAATTCTGTTTTTGTGTTGGTTCTCCCACCAGACTCTCTGATGTGCTAGCTCATGGACTTTGTTCAGGTTAGCTTGATGGCTATCGTGAGTAAGTTGACTATAAAAATGGTACCTGGTTGGGTATTTTTTACTAAAGAAAAGTTTGGATATTTCCATGATTGTGGTGTTGGGGAGATCCAGTTCTCGAATTTCTTGCTTGATGTCCTCTGTAGTAAAGTCTCCGTTGAGTCCTTTGAGGAGCAATGTTTTGGGTTTCAGGTCCTTTGGTGTGTATGAGTAAAACTGGGCTTGTTCTCCGCGCAGGATTTCTTTGATGTCATTGTAGCACTTGTTATCATGAATATTAAGGATTATTTGGTCAGGAACCACTGACTGACGGATGCGGAATGTTCCTTTCTTTATTTCATTCTCTGTGAGAATTTTCACTGCTTGCATAACTGTCATATTCAGTACGTGAATTGGGGGGGGGGGCATTAGATGGCTTGGCTGAATCTGTCTGTTTGTCTTGGGGATGATGTGGTGCCTATTGGAATTGGCTACTCTCCATATTTTGACGTACCTGATCAGTTTGGTTGACAGTGTTCAATGAGTCTAATGTTTCCGTATCAGCTGTATCCTGGGTTTGAATCATCTCGAGGCTAGAATATCTGTTGTGTATTGGAATTGCTGATGTTCCTTCCTCGTCAGACATTGCTGGATTTTTAGATGTATTTTTGGGGGAAATTCACTCATACGGGGACTGTGCATTTTGCCCACGTGCAGCTTTCAGATTAGGTCGGATTGTACTTTGGGTTTTATTGGTGCCGAAATCTTTCAGTGACTTACGGTATGCACATGCTAGACCCTCTGATGACAATTTCTGATTGTTTAGGGTTTTCGTGTCTTTTGGGGTTTTCAGGTTGCTTTTTGCATACTTTGATGTGGTGTTGTTGACTTCAGCTCCGTTATTCTTGCGTTTGGTGTAAGGCCCCGATTGTTGTGTGTGTATGTGTAAGTTTCTATGTAAGTGCCCTAAATTTTAGTCAACGATTTCTCACGAATGGATACACCATTCGAAACCATCAAGGCCTCAATCGACGTGTCTTCACGTACCTCAGCCCTGATTAGTTTTTCATGCATATTGGTTGAGACGATATATTGTTATTAACAATTTCAATTATTCATAACGCCATATCTCGTAAATGGTTGGAGTGATCAAGTATTGACTATTTCCCATAATGTGCCTAATTAAGGTGGTCGAGCCGTTAGAAAAAAAATAATTCATGTGATGAGTGCTAGATAGCTGCGGCAATTGCAAAAATTGGTCTCGACAAGTATCAGGAACGACTCAGAATATAATACGTGTATATCTTTTTTGTGTATCAATGCTTCCAGGACCATGAACTCGAGTGAAGCCGGAGATACGGACTCATTGAACTTCTTCAACGTAGTTGTTGTATATTCGTGGGTTTAAAATGCTTCAATGAGAAGTAAATCGCCTTCACGTGGAAGACGGAGTTATTTCTTGATTATGAAAAAACACAAAAGGCAGCGACCTATAGAGCAATGAAAAAATAAATCAATAAAGACTCAAGTGAGAAGTCTCGAAATTTTTTGAAACCGACATGATCGTGAAAACTCGAGTTACCAAATCGGGAAGTTCGCATTGTGTCCTCACTGCGGGCACAAATGCAGTCCACCCACTAGTTTTTTTTTTGGTCGACGCGTCTGACTGGTCTCCAGGCATGAAAGAAGTGCAATTGTCCCATCCGTTCAATATTTTTTCACAATTTTAATTGTTTATAACACTGTATCTCGAGAACGGTGACAGATACGAGAGGAAGTGTGCAACAAAAGTTGTTCCTCTCGTGAGACTACCCATTTCATGGCTTATTACTTTTTTTTCTAGGCATCATATGTTACGAGAAATCAATACCAAATCATAATAATCGCACTATAACAGAATTCGCGTAACGCATATACAACTTGACTTCATATGTGTCTCGTCACACACATTCGCACACTATCGGGAAGGGTTACACGCACGTCCCATTCACCTATTTCGATTCGTAATTCGGGTTTTAAGTATACCAAAATACCTACCGTCGAATTCCGAACAAATATCTGTGTGTGTGTATGCGTGGAATAGGACCTTTCCGTTAAAGATTTTTCACCAACGGGGTGAACGATCTGAGTCAGGGAGATCTTATTCGGAGTGTCTTCATGGAACTTAGATCGGATTAGTTTTTGGTTTAAATTGACGGAGCAATTTTTTTCTCGTTAACAATTGAATTATTTACGACGCTCGATGTCAAAAGCGGTAGAAGATACGGTAAAAAATACTAACCTGAATGTGCTCTGTAAGTAGAAACGCATATTTAATTTTCTAGCACTTTTTGAAGTGAAACTTCTTATGGGAGGGTTTTGAAATCTCGATCGGCAACCTTTTTGGTGACGCTCGCTCTAACGTAGTAAGTAAGAGTGAGAGGCCTCCGGGAATCGAGCGAGAGTGAGACGGACTACCTTACGTCTCGTCTATCGGGCGAGAGTGAGAGGCCTTCGTGTATCGTGCGAGAATGAGACGGAAGACTTGCTGTCTTTCATGTCATTCTCTGCGTTCAGGCGGCGTCGCGATCGCGGAAAACAGCTGTTGGTTTCTAACACAGTGATCATAAGCAACGTATTTTGTTTTTGTGCGTGTCTTCATTACTTAAATCGAGAGTTTTGTGCAAATATGCCGAAGTCGGGTGCAGAAAGGACAAAAACGTGGCGGGAGAAAAAACGGGCGAGTGAAGGAATTGATGAGAATAGAAAACGGAAAAAAAGTAGAACCGAAATTGAACGAGATAGCAGGGAACGGAGGCCAACACGTGCTAACCTCTTACGTGACAGTGTGGACGATAGTGTAAATAATCCAGAGAATGAACTATTAGCAACGACTTCGACTCATCCTCCTCCTGATTGTGATGTACATAGTCGTGATCGATTACAATATTCAGACTTTAATGAGTTTGAAACTGCACATAAGAACTTTCACCGTGATCTTATAAATAATCCATTCGGTTTTACGTGTTGTGTATGTGATAGATTATGGTTTAAAAATGACTTAAAGACTCATGATGTGCATGGACAATTTGGAATTTTGGGGCAGGTGATCAATGTTCCAGTGGATGTCAATACAATGGTCAATCACTTGCCCAGGAACATTGACGACGATCACTGTGTTTACGTTCATATCAAGAGAAAAAAAATTCATCGATCAAGCTACTTGACAGGTTTAATAAACAAGAGAAATATTAAAATATAGCTAAGATGCTTAGTACCGAGTCCATTGTATCAACTGTACGACATCAAAGTTGATGAATCTTTCTTTAATGAGGATTGTGTCGTTCATCAGATACCTATAGATGAACTGAGTGAAGCCATCCCCATGGAGGAGAGGCTGTTCGTTCAGCAACACACATTACTCTGGAATGACGATAAATATTTGAGGATTGCTCCTGGAGAAATGAATGTCCCTCACAGTCTATTATTTGATGAGCATGCAGAAGAGTTATCTTTCCCTAATATCTATCTCGGACAATTCCGGCGCTTTAGTGAAGATCTCAATGTGACTCCATTCATGATGGCTACCAGTGAGCTAAGGAGATCTGATCGACGTGGGGTTACACCTCATCATTTACTCTATATGGCAATGAAAATTATGAGGTTTAGAGTCCGTGACAGTCTATCCATTGCTTTTAAACACGTATGTAAAGACACAAAAATTACACGTGAACAAATTCAATCAGAGGAGTATATAAATCATTGTATAGAAAGCAACTTGGCTTTTCTACGTTGTATCCCTAACTCGACTTGGTATTGGGCTGAAAGAAAGAGAGACTTATTCGCAATGATCAGACAACTCGGAAAACCCACGTTATTCCTAACTATGAGTGCTAACGAACTTGGTTGGCCCTCATTATTACAATTATTATATAAATTGAAGAATAATGGAGCAGAAATTACAGAACAAGATGTTCAGGAACTCCATTATATTGAAAAGAGCACACTCATCAATGAAAATGCTGTAACATGTGCCATCTATTTTAATAAGCTCATCAATGTTATAATGAACATACTTCAGTCCAAAAAGTCTTCTCCCTTCGGGAAATATCGTGTTGTCCATTATTTTAAAAGAATTGAATTCCAGCATCGTGGGAGCCCCCATGCACACATTCTGCTATGGCTTGAGAATGCTCCAGCGGATCCACTAGGTGCTGACAGACTAAAAGCTATTGAACTAGTTGATACATTGATATCAGCGGCCACTTCAGAATCGTCGGGGAACATCAAACTACAGACACATAAGCACACGTTCACATGTTACAAAAAAATAGCTGCGAACGCTCATCAAAAATGCAGATTAGAAGCTCCATTCATGCCATGCAGATACACAACTATACTGACACCAATGCAGAAAGAAGAACCAGGATTCCACACGTATAAACAACATTACAACACGATAAGAAGAAACTTAGAGAGCAATGACTATGCTGATATTGATAGTTTCTATCAGGGAAATGGAATACTATCAGATGATTACCACATGAATGTGCTTCGAGCTGGCATCAATCGTCCCAGAGTATTTCTTAAACGTCAACCCATGGAAAAGTGGCATAACCATGGCATTCAACCCATTCATTTTCAATATTTTAAAATCAAACATGGATGTGCAATTTATCACCGAAGAATACTCATGTGCTGCATACGTAGTGGAATATGTCAATAAAACAAACCGTGGAATTAGCAATTTCCAACGTAACATCACTGAAATAATGGATGAACATCCAGAGTTCGATATTGTCGAAATTACTAGGAAAATGAGCGTTGACATGCTAAATCCTGTCGAAATTACCAGTCAGGAAGCTGCATGGTACCTTCTGCGTGAACCGATGTCAAAGTCTTCTTCAGTTGTTACCTATATTTCAACAATCTGGCCTATCGAAAGACAAAGAATTCGAAAAACTCAGAAAGAACTCAATGAAATGGATGCTGATGATGATGCAACAAACATATGGAAAGAAAATTGGTTTGACAAGTACGAAAAGAGACCTGAAGAGCTAGAAGATGTCAATTTGGCCCAGTTAATTGCTCATTACACACTGAATAATCAGGGGAATTGGACACGAAGGAAAGAACCTCGGATTATTCGGTACAGAAACTACGACATGGCTGATGATTTCAATGAATACAAACGGGAAATGGTGACTTTGTATATTCCATTCCGAGACGAAGAAAATGAAATTCTTGCAGAAACTAAATTCATACAGATTTACGACGACAACGAAATATTGATTTTGGAGCGACATAAAGAATTCTCATCGAATTTAGATATCCAGAAAACCATCGAGATATGCCGAGAGTTGTGCCGTGAAGATGAATTAAATCAAGATGATGATGCTGAAGGAGACAACGTAGGTCGCCTTTTTTCTGAAGCAAATCCTTTTCAAGAGTGGTATAACGCTGACCACATAATGAACGACTATCTGCGGTTAGCAACACTTAACAAACTGGGTGCTATCGCAAAGAAGAGGGATAATTTAATGTCTAATGAACAATTTTATGAACTAATGAGAATGGCCAATCAGAGGCAGAAAGCACTCCTGATGCATGTGATTGCTAATCTCCTCTCATCAAACCGATCACCACTTCAAGTTTTCTTCACTGGGCCAGCAGGATGTGGGAAGACATTCCTCATTAGACTCCTCATGGAAATTTACAACCGCTTTACAGATAATGATGGTTTTTGCAATGCTTACATCGCATGTGCATCAACAGGAAAGGCTGCAATAGCAATTGATGGTACGATAATCCACACTGCATTGAAAATATCCCTTTCCAAACTATTACCATTATCAATTGAAGTGGCTCAACAGTACAGAATGCTCTTCAAATACGTCCAAGTTATACTCAGCGATGAGGTCAGTATGGTAGGAGCGGAATTGCTGTCTCAAATTGACGCACGGTTAAAACAAATAACAGGAAATTTCCAAGATAATTTTGGAGGAATGGATATCACCTTCATAGGTGATTTGCGTCAGTTACCTCCAGTGCGTGCTACACCCATCTATCAAGCAACAAAACGACGCATAGCAGCACCAACACTTTGGCGTGACTTGAAATTCTATGAATTGGATAAAGTCATGAGACAAGCGAATGCTGATTTCTCCTCTTTATTAACTAAAATTGGAAATGGCGAAGAATTGGATCAAGAACCTAATCGAATCTCGTTTTTATACAAGAGAGGAAGCAGATCGTCTTTGTCCACATGGAATTCGGCTATATTTGACAAATAATGCTGTAAACGAATACAATTTGACAATTCTTAATTCTGCAGAAAATAAAACAGTCTCAATAGCTACTGATGTATTCACCGGCTGCCATAATGCTGAGCAACAATCATTTGTACGACAAAAATTGCATAAAAAAACGGTAATGGACACTGGAGGTCTGCCCTACGAGATAATACTGGTGTTAGGATGGTTTAGCAAACGGCGCAGTTGGTAAACTAGTTCATATCGAAACTGATGAGGCAGGGGCAGTAACTCGTGTGTGGCTGGAATTTCCAGATTCACCAAAGACGGGGCAGAAGATCCGGAGAAAAGCTGTTGCGTTCATCCAAGCAAACAACATCAGCCACACGGCAGTTCCCGTTGCACGAAGAACTTCTACGATATATATGAACAATAATAAATCGATTTTCGTCAAAAGAAATCATCTGCCATTGGTATCAGCGTGTGCTATTACTATCCACAAGTCTCAAGGTGGTACGTTTAATCAAATCGTCTATGAATACGAAAAGACACATTCACAACAACTCCTTTAGGTAGCCTTGTCCCGTGTCACAAGTATACAGGGATTGTACATCGTTGCGAAGGATAGAAAGAACAAATTTTATCATGGACGGAAAAAAGCTCAATCAATGGACAAGTTACAATCAGAATTTAGAAGATTATCAACAAATCCATTGATAACTTTGACTGACATTCTCCGAGAGTTCATCAGCAGACCAGGCTTATCAATAACAACCCTCAATTGCCAAAGTTTAGGAGCTCATAGCGGAGATTTCAATGATCCGGTGATTCTACGGTCTAATATATTGATACTTTCAGAGACGTGGAAGGAAAACGATCAAGAAATTGATGTTCCCAATTTTAATTGTGTCGTACAGTTCAAAAGACGAAATGTGAGAGCAGGGGGTGTCGCAATACTTTGCAATACTGCTCATGGAACGAACATCATGACACCCAATATGGACCTGAACTTGAAACAACTAGAATCGCTTTCAATTGGGCTGTCATCTGTTGGAGTAGAGCTGGACAAAATACCTATGATTCTAGGTGGAGATTTTAATGTTAATTTTGCTTCAGAGGATTCCAAGCCATTAATTCAGTTCTTGCAACAGAAATTGTCATTGGAAATGAACAATTCACCAATTGAATCGACTACAGGCCATGGTACCACGATCGATGCAGTTTTTTCACGTTACATCGAAAATTTGGAGTCAAGAGTCTTCATTACCTATTTTAGTTACCACAAACCTATCATTTCGTTCATGAAGAGTCTACCAGAGAATGAAGGTGAAGGTGATTGAGATTTAATTCATCATATTCATACTAATATTATTGTATCTTGAAAAAAATATAATTATTATGATGAATAAATTAATATTTACTATCAGGAAGTGTTTGACACGTGATTAAAATGATTGCTCTCCCTCTAAACATAGAAAATTAAATAATCCTTGCCGATCCAATCATTCAGTTTCACTTCTATCGCGTGTCTTCATGACACCCCATTTTTTCCATGTTTGTCATAATTAAGGCGGTATGATGGGTTTAACCCTCGAGCGTTCGCACCCCCATTGGCGTCTCACTCCCACTGCAGTAACGGCTACTGCCCATATTATACGCCGGCCAAGTTCCGCACCGTATCCTCCAAAACGTGTTTAATTTTGTTTTGTAAAAATTATTCGTTATTGTTATGGGTCGGAAAATCGAACTTGGAAATTTCACTTGATCTCCACGTTGCATGACCCCTAGAAACGTTTCCAACCATTTTGAGCGACATATTTGTCTGTGTGTGTGTGTGCGTATGCGAGTAAAATTTTGTTCAACGATTTCTCCCATTCAAATTATGCAATTTGGGTTTTTTTATAGTCATTGGATAGGTTTCCGCCTTAGCCCTGATTAGATTTTGAACATAATCGACCCAGCGGTTTTATAGTTATTAACAAATGAATTGTTTATATCGCTGCGTCGTGAGAACGATTGAAGATGCGAAAAAAATTACTCAATCAAACTTGTTCCACACACAAAAGTACATATTTAATGTTATATAACATTTTTGACTGTCACCCATAGTTTATTGTTATTAACAAATTCAATTGTTCAGATCGCTATATCGCAAGAACAGTTAGAGATACGCAACAATGTGTCAAATGAAAGTCGTTCCACACAAAATCGATTGTTTATATCGCTCTATTACGACAATAATTAGAAATACGAAATGAGGTGTTGAATGAAAGTTGCTCCACACGTAAAAGTAGACATTTGATTTTTTATGCTAACACTCATAGTTTTTCACAAATTGAGTTTTTAATAACTCTATCGCAAGAAACGATGTATTTTTGGAAAATCTCTGTATGTCTTAGGCATTTTTAAAGTTGAATTTCTGACCGTTGAAAAACATTTTTATATTAAAACAGTTTTAGGCATTATAAAATTTCGCATATTTGGTAATTTTGAAAAGTCTAAAACATTCACCATTTGAGACACAAACCGGAATTTTGTAAATAACATATCCGGAGCAACGATCGGGAAGTTATTGGTTCGGCCCGTAGAGGGTCCAATCCAAATCCCGTTTATTACATAATAGTGATATAAGCTAACGATAGCAATTGTTATTTATTTCCTATATTTCCACATAACTTAAATATGTGCATTAGAAGAATTCCATTTATGCCATGTTCTGCGATTTTTCTCTGAAAAAATATTGGTTACTCCCTGTGTGCGCGTTGATAGCAGTGTATATATACGATTCAGCGTTTCGGTTGTGCCATCATAGGGTTCAACTGACCAAAGAGTGTTCTTCCGAATCTAATGTTTGGGCGCGTCGGCAATGGTAGGGGTACGATCCGAAGAGTTTCGAAGAGCAGTTTCCCTTCAGCTTTAGTGTACACCTTGTGATCTCGTAACCGTCAGTGGTTTATGGTTATCAGAGAAGAACCGAGAACCGCCGTAGTGGACAATCCCACGGCACTTCAGGTTTTTTATTTTATTCATGAAACACAACGTCTAATGAGGAGGTTATTGTAGAGGAGGTTACGGCTGATATAGCCGCAGAATTTGTAGGTATATGTAAAATTATTTCCCCCCTTCGTCCTCAAAATTTTGCAAATAGCAAATAAAGCGTCTCCATAACCTCTATCGATATTAAATCGAGAAAATACTTTTTAAAGAGAAATTTCGGAAATACTTCGTGAAATGAAAGATGTACACCTAATTATTCCTTGTTGGGCTCGAAAATATGTAATTCTAACCTCGCCGTTAGAACAGGCGACGAAAAATTCATAAGTATATCCATAATTTTTTCCCCGCACTTCTACAAAAGTGTCTACCTTCAGTAAATATTCAAAATGGGAAAATCATCAAAAATGTCAACCATTAAAGATCCATTCCATGACAAATCATTGACATGTTCCATCCAATTTGCAACAGTGGACCGGCTCTTGAAATGCTGGCCTGCACCATCAGCAAAATGCATAGACTTAGTGCCCGTGAATTTGCTTTTCAAATTTTGGAGTATTAATTTCTGGAACTCATAGACTGCAGCTGTGTTGTGCTCACGATTATCAGACAATATTGCAATGGAACCATGTAAAAGTTGATTATCAGGCTTATAATAATATACCACAGTGAAAATTGTAGCTTGATTATTACTCCAATGAAATGATTGGATGACATTCTGTGCCACGTAGGCTTAGTTCTCTCCAAAATCCATCTGAATAGTGAATTCCCCTTCCCGTAACTTGCTCTTCCTGTAGTCAATGTATTCGGATTGTTGTTTGGTGATGAATGCGTGTGTTTTGAGCTTCACAGTTCTAACTCAAGTTTTAAATAAATGCATTACCGGTCAACACGTTCATTGCCATTGCTGTACGATTAGTCTCAGTTCATGAGTGATATTCCCCACGATTGATATCATTTTCATTGAATACTTTCCGAAGAAAATCTTTCAGAACAGTTAAGTCGAGACTTTCTTGACATTCTTCCAAATGACACTGAGGTGTTGGCTTCTAGCAGGTGATAAGCGCGATCAAATGCTTATACGATGACAAGTTATATGCTGAATTCTCCGTAAGACTCGGCAAATCCAGCGCATCCACCATGAGTTTCAAATTTTCATGATATACACGGAGCCATACACACTGTGTTCCGTATTGTCCAGCAAAGATACATTGCTCAAGTCGGAGTGTTGCACACGTCGACAAACTAACTTTTTCATTGGGATGAGCTAATCAGAATAATTGACAACGTAATAGACACAACGTTTCTGCAAATGCAATCGTGATCGATCGGGTCGTTTTACTGATAGGAAATCTGTTGCAAATCCCATCAGCTGATGGGGCAATCAGAAGGCTGATAAAATCGGACTGCTCCGCTGGCCAATTCCATTGACCCACACTTGAGGCGCCACATCCTGGGCGCATAACTTATCGATGAGTCACCGGAAATCCTTGCTCGATAACGGGGTCGTATCTTAGCTTTTTACTGTCCTGCGATGCGTGGCTCACTCTCTTTCGGGACGTTAACAAGTGTACACATGTCTATCTCCGGTGTCATTGCTCTACATTTGCTCGCACGTGGCTCTTCCTACTCACGCGAAGAGTCCACATTCGTTTCATTAAATTGTGTCCCGTTTGGTTTACTCAGTGTGTTCAACTCATGTTAAAATTGGTGTAATATTGTGATTGTGTAATATATCGGTTTTATTAGTGTGGATTTGACTACGGTGTGAACTCATTTTTTTGAACCCTCTTTTCTCATCCTTCAAAATCTACCTCCCCCTGCATGCCTCCATCGAATATACCCACAGATCCAGGCAGCTCAACAACCAAAATCTCTTGCAGTGCCTAATAGGTTACGGTTTGAATCATGTTCGTAAAGAGCTTTAATGAAACCAATTGTGTTCTGATCCATTATTATACCGATACGTTGTTGACGAGCTCTTAAGATTCCTTCTTCATGAACTAAGGCTTTGGTTTTTTGCACCATCCATAAAGTGGTATTGAAAAGCCTAACGCTCGTCCTGATAGCCCAACTCTTGGGAATCCCTGAAAGATATGAGTATTTCTCCAGTTTGCTTATCTCGCGATCTGAATATCTCTCCGGCAGTTGTTTCAACAGTTGTTCTCCAGCTTGTGAGAAGTTGACGCTTTTCTATCATCGACATCATTGGAGGGGACTTTGCGTAGTTGGAGAGGAGTGGTACAATACGTTTCATCACTTTCGTTTGTTGTCTCACTGAAAGTTGTTGAGGAACTGATGATTGGTGACTGTGATTTTACGAGAGATCTTTGACTGATGGCTGGGCCAAAGATACTTCTTCTAGACGACCAGACGAGAGTTTTGTCATTCCAGGAAAATGAGTGGGTGCTTCGAGCTCATCGATAGATTTTTCTATATGACTTCATTTTCAGGTACGGCACATGATTCATCCACAGATTCACTCACTCCAATTTGGTCAACGTTTGATTCATCCTGGGTATTGTTACTGTCAACAATTTCATTGAGCGTGATACGTCGCAAAACACTTCTCGGTAATATCCGAGTGCTTACCGAGAAGCACCTCAAACGTTAGCACCTTTCAATGTAGGGATATTTGTAACGGAAGTATCGCATGATTTACGCAATGTTTTTCTGGCACAATGGTTGTCCAATTCTAAACGATTATTCTATCACGGAACTTTATCATATTTATAATTTTTAACTTCCCGACAGGGAACTTATTGTAATCACCCCGAAATCGAACTTTCTCATTTCGACCTGTAACTGGTGTCTTAAGGGTACCAAAATGATCCCCGAAAAATTCTGAGTCAATGTCTGTGTGTATATGTGTATGTTTTTTTTTTCTACTCTTGCTCTATTCGTATTCACCCACGTAACCGCTGTTAGGCATTGCTTCATGAGCAATACTACGGATCAGAGTACCCACCCATTGCGGCTGGGGCCGACTTCGCCATTTCAGCTCATCGTATTTCTAATCACAGGGTAAACCTCCAGAAACCCCTGTGATACGATAGCGGGCGTCTACGATGGAACCCTCCCCCCCCCCCCCCCCCCCCGCGCGACGGGTCGCGTTCGGTCCCGGCTCACGGTCTCACTTCATGGATACCGCCGATAGCACACACGGAATGTTCCTGCCATCGGTCGGAGTCCGTGAGAAAATATTTTTCAGAAAAAATATTTGCAGTGAGCGGGAACCGAACGCGGGAACTTTAGAATAGTAGGCAGACACTCTACCCACTACACCAAAGCCCCGTCATGTATGTATGTGTGTATGTATGTTTGTATGTATGTGCCCTAAATTTTGGTCAACGATTTCTCACGAATGGATACACCAATCGAAGCTATCGAGGTCTCAATCTACGCGTCTTCGCGTAATTTAGCCCTGATTAGTTTTTGATGGATATTGGTTTAGAATATATATTGTTATTAACAATGCTAATTATTCATAACGCTATATCTCGTAAACAGTTGGACTTAAGGAAAACATTTGGTAACATAAATTGTTCCTCAGACAAAGGCGCACATTTAATCTTTATTGACTTTTTCCCATAATGTGCATAACTAAGGTGGTACAGCCGTTAGAAAAAAATAATTCATGTGATGAGTGTATGAATGGGGACTCGATGGCATCGGCGATCGCAAAAATTGGTCTCTACAGTAAACATTCACCGACTTAGAATATAATACTTGTATATCACTTTTGTGTATCAATGCTGCCATGGAACGTGAAGTCGAGTGAAGCCAGTGATACGGACTTATTGAACTTCTTCAACGTAGTATATTTGTGATTTTAAAATGCTTCAATGAGACTCAAAGGCTTTAAAGAGAAGTAAATGGCCTTCACGTGGAAGAGGGAGTTATTTCTTGATTATGAAAAAAATCACAAAAGGCAGCGACATATAAAGAAATGAAAAAAAAATCACTAAATACTGAAGTGAGAAGTCTCGTAAATTATTGAAACAGACATGACATCGAAAACTCGAGTTACCAAATCGGGAAGTTTGCATTGTGTCCTCACTGAGGGCACAAATACATCCCACCCTCTAGTTCAAAAGAAAAGAGAACAAATCATACCTATCGTCTTGACTACACTCCGATTTGACGTTATTGTATGTCAAGTAGAAGACATTTGAGGCTATGTTACTGTTCTGCTAGGGGCCGTTTCCACTGAACCGCAGGCAATTAGGCGGAAATACAAAATTCATACAGAAGAATGAGAATTGATTATGCCGTAAGTACATTACTCATTTTTCGATATGTTTTCTACATCAATATTTTATGTGGAATGCCATTTTTCGATACTTCGCATAATTAAGGAGGTATCGCAGTCTCAACAATTATGTATGTAATGAGTGAATGAATGAATCCAGCGCTGTCATGAAGGTATCGATCGGAGCATTTCCGTCCAGAATCGAGCGAATTCCATTTCGGATGGAATCGTGCAATAGATGCGATGAAAATTATTGAGAACTGCTGAATGCATTCCCTCTAGAATCCAATCTGCACTAAGTTACATGGAGACGCAACGATAGAAAAAAATAATCGAATCGGACCATTAGTTTTCAGCGAGCATCAATTCAGCGTAATGCTATCAGTGGTTTCAGAGCATGTGGGATTTTCCCATTGAACAGGAATATTTTCACCGATGACAATTTCCTCGCAGGAGAGC
This sequence comes from Asobara japonica, assembly GCA_026005395.1. NCBI lineage: Eukaryota > Metazoa > Arthropoda > Insecta > Hymenoptera > Braconidae > Asobara > Asobara japonica. The sequence continues at coordinate 116,219 of BQMI01000384.1, forward strand.
CACTAGGTGGAGTCAGGGATGCTCCAGGGGTAGCCAGAGGTCAAAAACATCCAGAGAATGAGGCGAACGCTGAGAACGTGGAGAAAGAGAGGAACGCTGAGGATGGCGAGGACAATGGATCAGAGTCTGATATCCCAACCCCCTACTGGAGGAATGAAGCCTACTGGGATGGCTCTGGGTTTCGGCCAGCCAATAGTCATCAGCTCTCTGAAGATTCATCATCAGATGAGTCCACCGAACTACTTAGGCCGCGGGCCAGTCATCGACGAGTTTATTGTCTTTCTTCGTCTGATGAGGATGTTGCAGGTGATGAGAATGGACAGTTTGACCACCTGAGTATTAGGGGAGATGACCAGGACGATGATGAGCCCAATGATGCTGGAGAAAAATTGTCGCAATCTCTAAGCGGACTCTCAGTTCATGGCTTCCCACCTTTGAACCTAGACACTGCTCAAAATACACAGTCTGGTGATGCAAACTCTGCTGGAGATACCGATGAAGCCGATGAGCCGAATGATGCTGGAGACGTATTGTCGCAACCTCTGAACTTTACATTTCCAAAAGCACCGTCACTGGATAAGCAATACACTTCTGATAATTCTGCAGGTGAGCAAGTGTATGATCGGTTGCCTCATTCCCATCCCCCAGAATCAACCGCCTCAGGAAGAAACACCAAGGGAATTGTCGTGGTATCAGACGAGCCCCTCAGGAAGAGGATGAGAATTTTCTCTCAGTCGAGACCAGCTGAGGACAGACTTCCATCACCAATCTCACCAAGAGAATGGAGTCCACCTGAACGTTTCCATTCACCAATCTCGCTTACAGGTTCCCAATCCCCAATCTCACCAAGAGAATGGAGTCCACCTGAACGTTTCCATTCACCAATCTCGCCTACACGTTCCCAATCTCCAATCGCACCAAGAGATTTCAGTCCACCTGAACGTTTCTATTCCACAATCTCACCAAGAGATGTCAGTCCACCTGAACGTTTCCAATCATCAGAACTGGATGATCTGCCGTTATCAATGAGGTTAAGGCTAATTCAACGTGAAGCTGAACCTCAACCGAGCACATCTAGCAGAGGAGCTTTTGTCCATCATCCAGAGGATATTAAATCTATTAAATATGTAGACAATCCAACTACTCGTAGAGGTCGAGCTCGAGGTCGAGCAGAAGTTCTCACAAGAAAAGAGTATATTGATGGTTTAATTGAGAAGAAGGAGAATCCTAAACCCAGAGGAAGGCCCAGAAGAAGCAGAAAACACCCCTAGTGAAGCGTTCAATAATCACAGTTCAATCAGGGTTCAATAAACTCATTAATTATGTTGGACAATTTTTGTATTAAAACTATTTTTTCAGATTAAATAGTGTTAAAAGTCTTCTATCCTACTCGAGAGAGCGTTTCCGTAGTGTTCCATTTTGCCCTGCGTTCCATTTTGCCCCCCCGTTCCGTTTTGCCCCGCTGTTCCATTTTGCCCGGCCCTCCCCTATATCCCCCATATTAGTCTCGAACATTATTTTTGGCCGACATGTATGTCAGATGATCTATATATATGTGTCATATAAGTTCGCATATATTTTCTTTCCGTGCGGGTATTATGATCTGTAGAACGACGTTCATTGCACACTTTATTCCGTATCTCCAATGATTCTCACGATCGAACGTAAATAGCGTCGCTAAAAAAAAAACGTGAATCGCTACGTTGCTTTCTTCGGAAACGTTAAACAAAGTTTTTAGTCACACACACACACGTTTCGGAAAACGACTCAGGATGATGTGAAACGTCGGGAAAAGTGAAAATATCATGAAAATTTCACTTTCGATTTTCGGGGTCATTACAATAACTTCCCTATACGGGAAGTTAATAATCGTCGTTCATACGATTTTCTAGGAAGCATTTTATTACAAAAATGTTAAAGGCCACCTTTGAGTTGATCCTTGTGTAGTATAGCTACCAAGCATTTGATCCATCGTGCCCACTCCAGCTATTGCCCAGTTATAGAACTGCTGTTTTGTTGTGATCTATATGTAGATTATACTATGTAAAGACCCCCTACTTTGTATCCCCATATACTGTGTATAGTTACTCCAAATGCTGCGTACCCAGTCATCACGCTATGAGTGGGTTACCGGGGACCCGGTTGTTGAACGAAGGGTGTAAGTTTGGTCACTAACCGCACGGTTAAGCGAGAGGTTTTTTAAGGCTATATTGGGAATATTATCCATACCAGGGGCTGAGTTATTAACATCCCGATTTTGAGGAAAGTTATTGTTTTGGGTCCGACAATCAAAATCGGAAATTTTACCTGATCTTCACGTTTCATGACCCTTAGAAACGTTTCCGACCATTTTTAGCGCGATGTTTGTCTGCGTGTGTGCGTATGTGATAAAACTGTTTTCGAACGATTTCTCTTGCACAAATTATCCGATTTGGCTCCTCTTATACTCATTCGATAGCCCAACTTCGGCTTGATTAGATTTTGAACATAATCGAGCCAGCGGTCTTTTAGTTATTAAGTAATTGAATAATTTGTATCGCAGCGGCGGGAGAACGGTTGAAGATACGAAACAAATTGTTTCATGAAAGTAGTTCCACACAAAAAAATACACATTTAATGTTATATAACTTTTCTGGCTGCCACCGATAGTTTATTATTATTAACAAATTGAATTGTCAAGATCACTGTATCGCAAGAACGGTTAGGGATACGCAACAATGTGTCAAATGAAAGTCGTTCCACACGTAAACATACACATTCGATGTTTTATGACTTTTTTGGCTAACACCCATAGATAATTGTTATTAACAAAACGGATTGATTATATCGCTCAATCCTGAAAACGATTAGAGATACGAAACACAGTTTCCAATGAAAGTCCTTCCACACATAAAAATGCACATTGAATGTTCTATCACTTTTTTCGCCAACACGCATAGTTAGCTCTTATTAACAAATTGAATGGTTTATGTCGCTCTATCACGACAATAATTAGAGATACGAAATTAAGTGTTGAATGAAAGTTGCTCCGCACGTAAAAGTAGACATTTGATTCTTTATGCTAATACTCATAGTGTTTCACAAATTGAATTGTTGATCTAACTCTATCGCAAGAAAGGATGTGATTTTTGAAAATCTCTTTATGTTTTAGGCATCATAAAATTTCACATATTTGGTAATTTTGAAAAGTTCGAAACGTTCACAATTTGAGACACAAACGGATATTCTGTCTATAACATATACGGGGGAACGATCGGGAAATTATTGGTTCGGCCGGTACAGGGTCAAACCCAAATCCCGTTTATTTGCTTGTTGTTACCCACGCATCAACTACAATGCTTCTTAGCGCCGACTCTGGACCTATTATAGTCGTTAGACGCTCACGACTTTTCCTTTGTAACACAGTTACAGATGTTATTCGTTCACAGTGAAGGTGGGATCATTCAGTTGTAATCTGTTTTTAACTTCCCGATTTTCCGGCAACTTGTAGTAATCAGAAACAAGCAGGCGGTCCTCGGGTCCCCCCATTCGACTGTATCAAATATGTCACCGTTTTTTTTATTTCCCCCAATTTCATTGGTGGTAAGCTTCCGATGTCCAATTGCGCACAAAATAAAAATGTTCCAGTATTGAAAAAGCTTTTTGCAGGCGAACGGAATCAAAAACAGGAATAGCTCATTATACCCAAAGTAATTGACTCAATGTTATTCGACCAGTTCATAGATAACGTTAAAGCTCACATTTTGGAAAAAAAATGGGATGAATACTTATCGAGAAACGAAGTAATGAAACAACCCTAAAAATGAAAAAATTGAAATCTATAAAATTAATGATGCGATTGAATCGCTATTCAATAGGGTTCTTCACCATAATAAAAGGAACCTCTGCTCCAAATTTCAAGTTTTTATCTCAATTTTTGCGGTCGCTAGAGTGCGAACAAAAACAGAAAGTAAAAGCAAAGTCAAAAGTTATAAAACCGGAATATCTTATATGACCCAACCTAATTGACTCAATAGTTTTCGCCATATTATAGATCTCGTTAAGGCACACATTTGGAAAAAAAACAACAAAATCGATTAAATAGATATCGAGAAATGAAATAAAAACCGAGAAAACCAAAAAATCGATATCTAGAAAACTAATGATCCGATCAAATCACCATTCAATAGGGTTGTTCACCACAATAAAAGGAACCTTTGCTCCAAATTTCAAGTTCTTATCTCAATTTTTGCGGACCCTAGCGTGCGTACAAACACAAAAAGTAAAACCAAAATCAAAAGTTTAAAAATAGGAATATCTCATTGTACCCAAACTAATTGACTCAATGTTTTGCAACCATATTATAGATTTCGTTAAGACACACATTTTGAAAAAACAGACCAACATCGGTTGAATAATTATCGAGAAATAAAACAAAAACCGTGGAAACAAAAAAATTAAAATCTGGAAAACTAATGATACGATCAAATCACTGTTTAACAGAGTTCGTCACTATAACAAAAGGAATCTTGGTTTGAAATTTTAAGTTTTTATATCGATTTTTGGGGACGCTAGAGTGCGTACAAATGCAGAAAGCAGAAAAAACAGAAAGATTGAAATATCTCCAATTTCTTGTGAGGAACCTACAAGATGATCTTCCACCATTCCCTAGATCTGGTTGAGATGCACATTTTGAAAAAAGAAAATTAAAAAATATTCATTATTTTCTGAGATATGAACCATCGGAGAAAAAGACGAAAAAAAGGAATTCTAAGAAACTTACCGGCCGATTTCAATGAACTTGCGCTCACAGGTAGATGCATTCAATGCGAATAACTGCCAATTTTTTCAGATTTTATTCTCAAAATTTAGTCCTTTTTATGTTAAATTTTGTAAGTGAAGATTTTTGAAAAAAAGTGATACAGACAGACACTATGCTCAAACTTCATATTTTTACGTTTCAAACCATCATATATCGTTTACAAGCATAATTAGCAAAAGTCAGTATTGACCGATTGCAATGCTTCCATTCGGAAGCAAAAAAACAAAAACGTTTTGAAAAAAATGGGCCAAGTCCATGTTTTGAGGTGGTGTACAGCCCACTAGATAAGACCACTGAAATGACAATATTCATGGCGATCTGGCTTTGACATTACATATTGAAAAAATCAAACAAATATGAAAATACGCCAAGCTCATGAGTTGCTCTGCAGTTAATCTTAACGTTACTAATGCACATAATATGTAAGGCAAAAACCGGAAAAATTGATCCAGAAGAGAAAAATTGGTGGAAAAACAGCGTCAGGATCAACTGACTTGGCGCGGTAACTAAATGCTTGTGTCTCTGAAGAGTTTGAGGTCACATCTGGCGTGCCGCAAGGGTCTTACCTAGGACCCATACTTTTCATGTATGCTGATGATTTAAAAATCTATCGGGAAATTGCAAGAGAAAAAGATGGCTGTCTATTGCAATCAGACCTGAATCAGCTGCATAATTGGTGCTCAGCGAGTAGTCTTAATCTGAACATCAATAAATGTGCCAGTATGTGTTTCTCGCGATCTCGATCTCAACCTTCCAGGCCTGCTGAGTATTTCTTACGAGACCAACCTCTTCTAATTGTTAAGACTATTAACGATTTGGAGATTGTTATATAAATAGGGTTAAAACTATCACTAAAGCGTATCGTATACTTGGTCTAGTTCTTCGCTCTGGAAGGGAGAGTTCACCAATCCCCATACACTAGGTCACTGTTACTCGGCCCTCATTAGACTGATCTTGGAATATTGTATAAAGCCGATTGGCCTTAAAATAAATGAATAACTAATTTGGTGATTAACGTTTGTGCACTTTTAGGTAGTGACGAAACTCCAGAGTGGCCTTCTGAAGGTCCACCTATTTTTTCCATACTCGATCATATTCAGAAATGCTACCATCACCTCAGATAACAATTCAAATTGGTAATTAATTATTGATAATTAGCTAATTAACTTTTGTGGCTCTTCTAGGTGGTGACAAAACTCCAGAGTGGCCTTTTGAATGACCACCGATTTTTTCCAAGTTTTGTTACATTTAGAAACCCCACCATCATCTCAGATGATGATTAAAATTGTTAATTAATTAATCATGATTTTCTAAGCAACTTTCGTGCACTCGTAGGTGGTGACAAAACTTTAGAGAGCTCTTCTGAACGTCCACCTATTTTGTCCAAGTTTTGTTACATTCGAAAAGGCCACCATCACCTCAGATAACAATTAAAATTGGTAATTAACTAATCCTGATTTCCTCTCCCCCTTGCACGCGTATATTCCATTGAATATGTCAAAATGGTCCAACATTATCTCGGATTTGAATGTGAATATGGTATTTATTGTTCAACCCATCAAACTCAAAATTTGGAGTTGACTTTGACAGCTAACCTCTGTCGCTCGAGCGCATTCTCGGATTTCCGCCTCTCTCACTTGGCCTTACCCCCACTCCTCGTTCAGCATAGACTCCGGAACTGTAGAACCCATCAGGAAAAATTGCACTTGACTATAGTTAACAAATTTTTCTAGCGTTAATAATATTTCACCATGTGTACCACTGCATTCTCTAGAGAACTAATTTTTTTCAGAATTTTTGCATCAATATCCCCCCCCCCGCGCTAACTATAGGTCATTTTTTCATAAATTGGTGTTGCAAAAAACTACGCATACCAAAAGTTTATAAATGACGTACCATTGTTCACCATTGAAAAAGGAAGAGACACCAATATGATTGTTTTAATTATGTTCCAACCCCCCCGCTAACTATGGTGAAGTATTTCCGACTGCGTGGTAATGTAGGAACTTCACAATGGCAAGTGATTGACAGGGTTGCCAACACAACGCGAAACATGTCACACATAATCATAATGATATCGCGAAAATCCAGAAAATTGAGCATTGCCTGTTGCTATGGAACCGGCTTTTGCACTAGTTGACGATAAAAAAATAAATTGAAGGTGACATTGGACAGCTAATGGCTACATTATATAATGTAACTAAGCATAATTTTCGCGTAGGAGTTTCGTTTAATTTTATATGAATTTCTATAATTTGGTGGGAGTGGAGGGGGTAAGTTCTGAGGCGTAAAGATACTCATAGCGTATGCGGGCCACTGGAGGGGAGAGAGACGGAAATTCAAAAGAAACATGGACTTGGCCCGATACGCTATCGCGTATTTTGATCACCGCAAAATCGATGTTTTTTGTTTCGTCCTGTGACTAGTGTTTTAAGTATACAAAAATGACACCCAAGAAATTCTGAGTCGAAGTATCTGTGTGTATACATATGTACGTGAGTCGCCGAATTTTGATCCTAAGTTTCTCACAGACAAATGCTGCCATCGAGATTATTGAGGTCGGAACGTTTTCATGTAACTTGGAGCTGATGAGTTTTTGGATTAAATTGGTGCAGTATATATACCGTTATTAACAATTTCAATTCTTTATAATGATCTATTGCATAAACTATTCGAGTTAGCAAAAAATTTATGTAAGAAAAGTGGTTCCCTATATAGAAATACTTATTTTATGTAGAATGACTTCCGATAATTTGCATAATTAAGGAGGTATGACCGTCTCAACATTTATGTCTGTAGTGAGTGGACGAATGAACACAGCGCTGTCATGAAGGTCTCAATCGAAGCATTTCCGTTCATAATCGAGCGGATTGCATTTTGGATGACATTCGTGGAGTATATATGCAATGTCATTAACAATTGCAATTGTTTATACGTTTCCACTGGGTAAAATATTAAAATTAGCGGGAAACTTATGTGAAGAAAACTATTCCTTATAAGAAAATACACATTTTATGTAAAATGACTTTTTTCCATAATTTGCATAATTAAGGGGGTATGGCGGTCTCAACAATTATGTATGTAATAAGCAAATGAATGAACCCAGCGCTGTCATGAAGTTCTCAATCGAAACCGTTCCGTTGAAAATGGAGCGGATTACATTTTGATTGGCATTCGTGCAGTACATGTAATGTTATTAACAATTGTAATTGTTTATACGAGTCCGCTGGGTAAAATATTAAAGTTAGCGGGAAACCTATCTCAAGAAAACTATTTCTCATATGAAATACATCTTTTACGTGAAATGCCTTTCTTCCATAATTTGCATAATTAAGGAGGTATGGTCGTCCGAGCAATTTGGAATACGGGAACAATGCATATCACCAGGGTCGTTCCTTATACAAAAATGCACATTCAGTATGACTCTTTTCAATACAGGTTAAAACATATCGCAAGTTGAACTAGAATATACTTGGCGAATGAATATGTCGACAATTGCGGGAAGGATGTCAAAGAGCGGGATAATTAGGAACGTACAGAAGTAGAGAGGGTAACTAGACGGACGAATTCCAGTTGAATATCTTTATGCGGCTTAAAAATCAAACTAAATCGATCGCGTGCAGTAATTATTAGTCACAAGTTCAATTATTGATATCACTGTTGAGTTGGCTCATCAAATTGGTTGCATGCTTATGCTATGCTGAAATACCAAATCGGGAAGTTTTGTTTGTGTTACCCACGGGGGCATACACTGTTGGCCCACTAGTTGCTTATTTGAAAATACATCTTTCATGTGCAATGACTTTTTTTCCATAATTTGCATAATTAACTTCCCGATGAGTCGAGAAGTTATTGTAATGCACGCAAAATAAAAATTTGTTATTTCATTATCTAGGTAGGGTTTTAAGTATACTCAAATGATCCCCGTCAAATTCTAAGCTGGCGCCTGTGTGTGTGTGTGTATATATGTGTGTGTGTGTGTTTTTTTTTAAGAGAAAGAAGGAAGTCAACCACCTTCCTCATGCTTCCTTCTTTCTCTTTCCTTCCTCTTTTCCATACTTTTCCTTTATTCAACAAAATTAACAAATAAAATATAAAGTGCAAAGGGCAATACCCCTTGTCATATATAATACAGTTCAATTTGTCCCCACACCACGAGGGAACATCTGTTGAGCAATACTTCGTTGTGTAGGGGACGATAGCCGTAGCTTCTTCCCTAGAGAATCCTTTCCGGTCTTCTACAGCAAGAACATCCTCCGTTTACTCTGGATTTTTCCGTAGCTGGTCCTCGCGACGCAACTCCGTCAGAACCTCCATTGCGAATACGCTGGGCGCATTCCATGCTGCCTCTGATGACAGCATGACTTTCACAAGATTTTCAACGTTTACGGGTGGGCGTGTCAGCCATGCTGCTGCTGGCAAGGGTATTTTGAATCCTCCGCTTTCCGTCATGGCTCTTATCCGCTTTGCGGATATTTGGATCTTCCGAGCAAGATTTCGGATCTCTTCGTTGATCGTTTTTCGATTTTTATCCGTAAGAAAATTCACCAGCGTTGCCAGATCATTTTCCTGCTGATCCCATGTCGTCTTCATCGTAGTTTGTAATCCACTTGTAGCATTTGGGGCCAGGTGGGCCACCCGGCGACAATCAAGTAATGTTCGGCTCTTGGCACAATCCGAGGAGCCAGCGCCGGCCACCAGAGCTTTCACCTGATCGGAACCGACGGCGGAATTTCCCTTTTGGGGGTTGTCCGGGTGGGATACAATTGTGTTATCATCACTGTTCATGTTTGCTTCATAGGCTAGTATAGGGAGCCCACCCTTGGCACCCTTGGTTTCGGGAGTTAGATTTCTCCCATGCATGTGTGTGTGTGTTTTGTTTTGTTTTTTTTTTCGACTCTTGCTCTATTCGTATTCACCCACGTAACCGCTGTTAGGCATTACTTCATGGGCAATACTACGGATCAGAGTACCCACCCATTGCGGCTGGGGCCGACTTCGCCATTTCAGCTCATCGTATTTCTAATCACAGGGTAAACCTCCAGAAACCCCTGTGATACGATGGCGGGCGTCTACGATGGAAACCTCCCTCCCCCCCCGTGCGACGGGACGCGTTCGGTCCCGGCTCACGGTCTCACTTCATGGATACCGCACACACGGAATGTTCCTGCCATCGGTCGGAGTCCGTGAGAAAATATTTTTCAGAAAAAATATTTGCAGTGAGCGGGAATCGAACGCGGGACCTTTAGAATAGTAGGCAGACACTCTACCCACTACGCCAAAGCCCCGTCACTGTGTGTGTGTGTGTGTATGTATATATATGTACGTGTACGAAATTTTGCGCAACGATTTCTCATGAACGAATGACGTTATGGAAGTTCTCAAGGCCGCGTTCGAAGCTTTTGTCGCCGAATTTTGATCCTAAGTTTCTCACGAACGAATGCTCCCAGCGAGATTATTGAGTTCGGAATCAAAGCGTTTCTATATACCTTAGAATTGATTAGATTTTGGATGAAATGGATGCAGTGTATATATTGGTATTGATAATTTCAATGGTTTACAAAGTTCTATTGCATAGACTATTAGAGTTAGGGCAACATTTATATGAGGAAAGTTGTTCCGCATATAAAAAGAGGTATTTTATGCATAATGACTTTTTTTGATAATTTGCCTAATTAAGGCGGTATGGCCGTCTCAACGAATATATATGCAATAAGTGAACGAATGAACCCGGCGCCGTCACGCAGGTCCCAATCGAAGTATTTTCATGCAGAATCGTCATTCCTGCAGTATATGCAATGGTATTAGCAATTGCAGTTGTTTAGACTGTTCCACTGCGTAAAATATAAAAGTTATCGGGAAACTTATCTAGAGAAAACTAGTGGGGTGCATATGTGTTTGACCCATGCGGGATACAAGCCAAACTTCCCGATTTGGTATTTCGGCACAGCGTACTCAATTTATTCTTTTCCAATATACCCCAGTTAATTAATAGTGTCATACTGAAAACTTGCACGTTTGAAAATTCTAAACTGAGTCATTAACGAAGCTGATAATGATGACTATTTGAGCAGATGCATGGTGAGCATGAGGATGAGAGTTATGGGCGTTACTTGAGTGGCAGTGGGACACCGATAGTATTAAGGTCGCACTAAAGACGATAACTTTAATAGTTTATCCCGTGGAACAGTATAACCAATTGCAATTGTTAATAACTTTGCATATACTCCACGAATGCGATCCAAAATGTAATCCGCTGGATTCTGCACGGAAATGCTTCGATTGAGACCTTCATGACAGGGGTGGGTTCATTCATGCACTTATTACATACATAAATGTTGAGACGGCCATATTTCCTTAATTGTGCAAATCATCGGAAAAAGACATTCCACATAAAATACGTATTTTTATATGGGGAACAGCTTTTCTTATATAAATTTTGCGCCAACTCTAATAGTTTATGGATAGGAGTTCGTATCGGATCGTCACAGCGAACAGACGTGTTTACTAGAGCTCCGCACGGAGCTAATCGCTTATTGTAAACAATGTTCTTCAGTTAATGTCTCTCAAAATTACGTGTCTATATGGAAAGAGGTGCGGTTATTTATATTAACAATAATAACAATTTACGCTAGTGATTTTCCAGCAATTGTTTTGTGCTCCACAGTGGTGTGTTGTTGTTTTCAAGTGCAAGTATGGTTGAAGATAGTGCTCTCGCCTCATTGTCAGCGTTGCTGACTACAATGGACAAAAAAATGGACGATAATAAAGTGTCGGTCGATGCTCTCACAACAAAAACCGACACAATTGGTACATCAGTCGAAGTGATTAAACAACTTCAAATCGAGGTGGACCAAAAATGTGCTGGATTGAAACAGGAAATTGTGGAGCTCAAGGGTCAAATAGCTGATCTTAAAGCGAATAGTAGAAAATATAATGTATTATTTTTCAAAATTCCTGACACGGACAATATCAACACCAATTTAATGGACTCATTGACCGATATTCTTACCAAGGTCAACGTACAATTACCTGAGTCGGTCATCGATTTTGTGGCAAGGATAGGTAGACGAACTGGGCATCGTCCAGTTCTCTTGAGGCTTGTTTCTCTTCACTACAAATCGGAAATTTTCAAACATGCGGCGGATAATCGTGCCTTGGGATATGCAATAGCAAATGACCTAAGCCCTGAGGAAAGAGACCTCAGGAAGTCAAATCTGGTTCTCTGCAGGCAGTTGCGGGAAAATGGGGAAGAAGCTGTTCTCAAAGGCTCAACTATTTTTGTTAATGGAGCTCCACTGAGGAAGGATGCTCTTCCTAGTGACCTCCCTTCTCCTCATCAGACCCCGCCTTTTCAAGAGACCCCTCAATCTTCTATCGATCAAGCGATTCCAGCTGATGTCTCCCAGACCCCACAAGCTACTGAACCCAAATTAACTCAATCGGGACCTAGTTCAGTTATTAAGAACAAAAGGACTCCTCCACGTACTCACAACCCATCCAAGACTCCATCGAGTAATTCTGCCAGTTCTTTCTTCAAACCTATCGTCAAACCAGGGAAGAATTCTATTCCAAACACGAGCGTCAAATCAACCTAGCAATCACTTCCTTTCCCTCCAACCCCTCTTCCTCCGATAGCGGAATTTTGTACCGAACCTCTGCCCAGTCAATTGGCATCTTCTCCCCCTTCCTCCCGTTATACCGTCGACATACCTAAGCCGAACTCTCCAGACACTATCCCAATTTTTCTACCCCCACCGCCCCTGACGCTTCGCGTTGTTTTCTGGAACATCTATGGTCTTAGCAATATTGATGCGTTGGCAGGAGCTACGATGAATCATAATAAACTGTGGTGCAAGCTGCATGCCCTGGGTATCTCGACGAAATTCATCAATGTATACAGACACTTATACGACCAAGCGGTAACGGCGATAAGCACTTCTGAAGGGTTGACGGACATTGAAAGTCCAATTTTCTTTTCGCTTTTTATTTCGGATTTGGAAGTATTTCTTAGAGAACATGATTGCAGAGGAGTATCCGTTGACCACAAAAATGATATAATTGTCCTAGCATATGCCGACGACATTGTCTTACTAGCAGAGACTCCTATTCAGATGAAGAAGTCTATGGAATGTGTGAAGCAGTATTTTGAGCTGAACGAACTTATCCTGAATGAGATCAAATCCAAAATAATGATTTTCCAAAAAGCTGGCCCCCTGCCTTCCATCGATTTTAATTTCGGCGGTAAACCTATAGCCGTCACCAACACATACTGCTATCTGGGGGTTAATTTTTCGAGTTCTGGGTCATTCAGCAAATGTGCTACGGAAAAGAGTAACGCGTCAATGGTTGCTATGACAGCGGCACTTGATGTGTTACGCGCTACGGATTGTCTCGCGTGGCCTACGGTCTCTACACTATTCAATTCCCTGGTTGCGAGCGTGTTATTATATAGCAGTGAAGTGTGGGGCTTGCTGCATTTAGACATTATCAATAAAATTCAAACAACTTTTCTCAAGAAAGCCTTTCGACTTCCTTTGAACACTCCCGGTGATGCACTTAGAGTGGAAACTGAGAGTCCTCCACTCTCAGTTATGGTGGTCAGTCGCGCTCTAAAATGGTTGTTAAAAATTCTGGAGATGGACGACTCTCGCTTTCCTAAACTCTGTTTCAATCGACTGTATAAACTTCGAAACTATGATGCCAAGCTCAATTGGGCCGTTCAAATTAGACAACTTTTCGTAAACTGTGGAAGGGTTGATATCTGGGATAATCTTGATGCGCCTGTATTGAGAGCTAATTATGCTCAAGTATTGTCTCATTTTGAGTCGCAACAAAAAGAACTTGATGTCACGCGTTGTAATAACTCTAAGAGTTTAATTCTCTTCAAGTATTTTACCACGTATGAATCTTATCAATCCTATCTTAACCTCAACTTACCGTATGATGTTATTCAGACGATCATTAAAATCAGGCTTTTCAATATTTATTCCTCTGTTCTAATAGGTAATTCTTTCGTCATTAAGTTCAGACCGGCGGAGGGGTGCCCGAGGTGTCTACAGCCAGAACCGGATTCTTTACTTCATTTTCTCACTGTCTGCCGAGCATTTGACCATGTGAGAAATAATATTTTCAACACACATCACACTACGCTGATGTTCTGGCTGAATACACTCACCACCACCTGCCCTTGTACTTTGAAGAAAGTTTGTCAATTTCTAAAGGAAGCCTCGCAAATTTAAATAAGAAAAAAAAAATGTTTTCGTCGAATACGTATGCAAATTACTATTGTGCATTAATTAAGTCAGTACTATTAGTTGTATTTCCCCAATGCTGAAGAGTGAAAAAAAAAAAAAAAAAAAAACACTGCAATTTTAATTTTATTTGATGTTCGGAAATTTTACTGTTCGGTGTATGATGATGTTTTGCTTAAATAATTGTAAGATGGTATCGTTTATAATGTACGAACTCCAGGCTGTAAGGGTGTGAAACCCACTGATCCTTTTAAGTAATAAATACTCTACTAGTTTATGGATAATCGTTGATTAAGCCGATTCGCGATTTTTGGCCTTGCAATTTCCTGGAACTTATAGAAAAATGCTGAATGTCTTCTTTCCAGAATCTAAATAGCACTTGAAGACTCATCGATCAAACAAAAAATTAATCGAATCGGATGATTAGTTTTCAAGAAATCGTTAACGGAAAATTCGCGCATATACGTACGAACACACACACACACACATATATACAGACATTTTTCCAAAAGTGGTCCAGAACGATTGAGGAGACTTTGCAACGTGGAGATATAGTGGAAATGCGATTTTCAATTATTGGGATGATTACAATAACTTCTCTACATCGGGAAGTTAATTATTCCTTATATGAAAATACACATTTGATGACGAATTACTTTTTTCAATAATTAACCCCATTCAGCAGGTCCCACTTAGAAAAAAACGCCGACGTGCGGACGGGAATCATGGACCTCTTTCCTACCCTAAGTCACTCACCCGTCAGCTGTCTAATGTTTTTTTTAATTATCTATACATATGCTCATTCAGGTATACACACATACCTCTGAGCATAAATTCTCGTATTTCAAATATGCAAAAAAAAGGAATCCGTTTACATATATTGAAACTATCTCCAAGATTCGTCCAGCTGCAGTCAATACCGATTACTGATTTCCGCGTCAATACCGATTACCAAGATTTACCTTCAGCCAATTCGAAATCTTAAAAGGCTATGTTCCTTCTGCCGCAGGCAGCAGTAAAATTACTTTTTAGGGTGTCCTCAATTTGCACCCACAAAAAGAAAGTTGTGAGTGCGAAATGCAATAATTTAGTCACTCCGAATCTGCTTTTTGTAAAATAATGAAAAAAAACCATGTGTGTCAGATCCGACGCGCGACTGGGGTTTATTCCTTCAGAATAATTATCTCCGAATATATATGTGGGTGTGAACGGTAGGTGTGAGAAGAAGGAGACAATGGTGAGGCTTAATTTTATTTTTATATTTGCACTAAAAAGTACAGATGCATGGTTTGTCGTGCTGAGAAGTACGGGTGAACAAACAGTTGTACTGACAAGTACAGTTTAGGTTCAGGCCACGGCTTGTTGACGGGGCTGCTGAAGTTCTTCTCTGGTCCGCTTGTGTTGGCTCCTTTGGCAGGGCTTCCTTGCTCGAAGCGTACTCCTGGCCTGCTAGTCAGTGAATGATAATTTGGGGACTGTCGGTCCGCCTTACATAGGGTCTCAGTACCCTACATGCTAGCCAATGAGGGTGCATGGCCTACGTGCGTCATGGTGAGGTCAGTGGCCTATAGTCCCCGAGCGGCGCCGATCTGGCGCGCTTCGTCGAGCGGGCACGAAGCAGTGAAATGGATGAACTGGGTTTTTTTCTTTTTTAGTTTGATTTTAACCGAGTCGCCACATATACAATAGGGCATCGGGAGGGTAAATTAACTGAAGTCGATAAACGCATAGACTTTAATCTATATCTATTTGCATTCATTCCCTTCACTATTCACATTAACATTATCAATTTTCTAAATATTATCATCGTTACTGAATACTTTCATTTTATTTCTGAATGTTTTTATCGACAGAAGTGAAACTTACACAGTAGATTTTAATTATAAACTTTTCTATTGCA
This sequence comes from Asobara japonica, assembly GCA_026005395.1. Taxonomy (NCBI): domain Eukaryota; kingdom Metazoa; phylum Arthropoda; class Insecta; order Hymenoptera; family Braconidae; genus Asobara; species Asobara japonica. The sequence continues at coordinate 132,174 of BQMI01000384.1, forward strand.
GACTATTTTCAAACAGCGAGAAATTAGTGACGTAGAGATTAGTACATAATCTACCTGGTAACTGCATCCACTTGTTTTTCTGATTTTTTTTTAATCATCACGTGAATTATTTTCTTCCATGTTTTACACGCTTTCATTAACTTTGTTGAGTAACTTTATTCACTTCCTCCGTATAAATATAAATAAATATCCGAATAGCTCTCTACATAAAAATACAACGCCAAAAATCTGAAATTTCATAAACTGACTGTTCATATTCAATACATATATTGAAACCAGCTTAACCTTCCCCGTGAGAACGTATGCGCATCGCAGGCTGATTTGCGCAAATACGGTGCGCAGAAGACAACGTAACGATTTCACTTTTAGTTAACACTCGATTTTACTGCTCACCTTTGTTTCGTACCGCGGGCTATACATCAATTCTAACGGAGTAAACTCCAAAAAGTAGATTTGCTTACCGGTAGAAATCTGCAATGGAAACAAAATTAATAGATATTATTTTCTCACCTCTATCCGCCAAACGCAAATTCAGAGTGTCTGCAGGAGGGAAAAATACAACTGATTAATGATTAAAAATCATTCTTTATCATTGACACCCTTGAAAGTTTTTGGATGGAAAATCTTTTTGTCTATTATGATATAGACAAAACACATTTTTTACCTTATCTCAAATAGCCAAAATATGCTTAGAATTGCAAAATCACTCTGTCGATACTAGGACACCTTCAAAAATCACGAGTTGTCCGGGTAAATTGGCACAGATTTTTTCCAATTTTCCATAACCTCAACTGTCAAATATTTTGTATTACAAGTTGAGCAAATCATGACTTGGATGGAAATTACTAATGATGATAAATGTTATAAGAAAAATATCCAGACTTTTCTCGTTTCATTTTTTAATATGCCAATAAACTAAATTTAAGTTATGGATTTTCGAGGAAGACAGCCATTGATTTTTTATTTAGAAAGTTTTCAATTCAAATAGAAAATTTTTGAAGTCGATTCTATCCATTTTAAATATTCAAGTTTGTAATTACCCATTCTGCATGTTGGAAATGATTTTGAATTTTTCGATTTTCGATTTTGAATTTCAACTTATTAAATTGAGTTGTTTTTTGTATCCATTGCAAAGAGCGACCTTTCTCACGTCTGCTCAAATTCTTGGAAATTTTTTTTCTTGATTAAGAAGAAACCAGTACATGAAGAAGTACATGATTAGAGGGGAGCGGAGCCAAAATCTCGATTTTTAACCGGAAGTTACTTGCCTATAAAAAAGCCAGACGTTCAATCTGCTGAGAAAAACATGCCAATAGGAAGAATAATCTTTCATCTATGTCTCATTGAAGAATTGACTCAATTTGCCTAGGAAGTAGTTATGATAACCGTTCGTGAATGTTTGTCCAATCATTGAATTGAGAAGTGCCATGGGGGTTCAAAGCTGTCAAAACAGTGCGAGTTGTGGAATTCAAAGTTTCAGGTAACAACGAGGTTGCACTGTTGTAATTTTCCAAACCACGGAGAGTTTTTCTAAGTCATTCAAGCTGGAATTTTTCAATAAATGCCCCATTCAAACGCAATCTTTCCGTGTGTTGCGCCATTGTTGAGGTTATGTATTCATAAATATCGTCATGTTCTCGCGTTTTGTAGATTATCCTAGTGCAGGGGGGTGTAACTCAACCATTATACCGTATAAACGTGGCCACGCATCGGTCCTCCAAGCGTACTAACCCACTATGTGGCGCCCGCATTGATAACCCTGCTTACATAGTGCACTCCAATCTCAAAATTCAAAAGTTGTGTGAACATTTTCTGGAGCTGCAGAACGAATAGATTAAACTATAAAATAGGACTTTCATGTTAAAAAGTAGTAAGATAGTGAGTGTGTGAAAAAGTGTTGGGCGGAAATTGATGAAGTTCAACATCTTGATATGCCGAGATGTAGAGTGCTGGGTTGCACTGTCGGGTATGACTCCAATTGTGACCAAGGGCCTCTTCTTACTGCTCAAAGGGACAGTCAGACAGTGGATGCATGGAGAAGGGCAACGAATTCACCGACACTGAAAAACCGGTGATCCGATTTGTCATAATCATTTTCACCCAGACGAGGTGATAACGCACAAGGTACTCGAATGTCAGCATAAAATAGTGAAAATACCCTTGAAACATGTTCGTTGAAAAGCCGGTGCTGTACCCTCATTGTTCCAATGGACAATTGATGTTAGTGCTGGTAGTTCCTTCCTTCAAGATTTGCTGCCAATCCTTCAATATTTTACCATTAGCCGCATGCGGCATTATTGTAATCGGATCAATCGCGAACAAGACAAATCCAACCAGTTGAAAAAAAAGAATGCGAAATTTCGTAAATCATGAACCCATGTTGTTTTATGTACATGTATCATCTCAGTAGATTAAGAACTCAGTAAACAATTTTTTTTTAAGTTTAGAAATATCTTGAATTCTATTTAACTTTCTTAATCATTTTACTACTGATTTCGTTCTACCCACATTTGTTATCTATTTTCGACTCAATAAATAGATGAGTGGACATGATTTATGCCCAAAAAATAAAATAAAAATTTTAAACGACTTGGTACTTGGTGATCCGTTTCCTTTCATCCTATTCTTTCTTAGTCCCGCCCCCCAACCGGGCTATCGATTTTGGCGCCACCAAGCGGAAGTCGGACATAAGAGTGGCCATGCTGAAACCGAAGCTTCACCCCCCTGGCCTAGTGACAACTAGGGACTTCAAAATACTTTCCATATAAACAATTCATAACAAAAAAAAATTGAATAAGAGCGCAAATGTATCGTCACAGTCATTACATTTTTTTTTCTTTCAATTTGCCTGGCGAAACAGTCTCCTTAGATAATAATAAAAAAAAAAGGGTAATTAGAAAATGGGCGTGCTATGTGTTCACCCTTATTTCCAATTAAAAATAAGGCAACAACAACTGAAATAAACGGGATGTAGGTCTGACCCTCTATGGGTCGAACAAATAACTTCCCGATCGTTGATCCGTATATGTTATATGCAAAATTTCGGTTCATATCTCAAGTTATGGACGTTTTACGCTTTTCAAAATTTCCAAACATGGAAAAATTTTATAATTATCAATATGTAATGGTTAGATAAATAATACAATTTTGTAATAATCATTAACTATGGGTGTTATCCAAAAAAGTCATAAAACGTCGAATGTGTATTTTTACGGGTGGAACGACTTTAAGTAAGCACTTGGTTTCATATCTCCAACCGTTTTTGCTATAGAGCGATCTGAACAATTGCATTTGTTATTAAGGACGAACTATCGGTGTTAGCAACAAAAGCCATAAAACATCAACTGTGTATTTTTACGCGTGGCACGACTTTTATTAGATACTTTATTTCATATCTTCAGCCGCTTTTGCTATGGAGCGATCTGCAGAATTGCATTTGTTAATAATGATTAACCATCGGTGTTAGAAAAAAAAAAGTTATACAACATTAAATATGTACTTTGGGTGTGGAACAACTTTCAGTAAACAATTTGTTTCGTATCTTTAACCGTTCTCACGATGCAACGATATAAACTATCCAATTTGTCAATAACTAAAAAACCGCTGGGTCGATTATGTTCAAAATCTAATCAGGTCTAAGTTAGGCTGAAATCTATCGAATGAGTATAAGGAAACGCAAATCGGACAAGTTGTACCGGAGAAATCGTTCCATAAATTTTTGCTTACATACACACACACACACACAGACGAACAGCGCGCTAAAATAGATCGGAAACGTTTCTAAGGGGCATGAACCGTGGAGATCAGGTAAAATTTCCGATTTCCATTTTCGGACCCAAAACAATAACGTCCCTCAAAATCGGGAAGTTTAAAAAGGGTGAACGACCATAGCACACCCATTTCCCAATTGTCCCTTTTGTTAAAATAATATCTAAGAAAATTTTTTGCGCCAGGGTTGATTGTTTAAAGACGTATTTCGCAGCAACAAAAAATCTTAAATCGTGAACCTAAGTTGAGGCCCACTTCCGGAACGAAGCTTACTTAGAAAGTACCTTAAAGTTTGGTCCTATTAATATTCGATTTTTGGTATTTCAATTAATAAATTTTCAATTGGCTTGTTTTCATTTTTTTTAGATTTTCCATGTTCACTTCTGCGATTCACGATTTTGCAATTATTTTACTTTCAATTTCATCTATTTCAATTTGTACTGAAGAAATATATGTTTGCACTGACCGCCATGACGCCATATTCTGCCGATCCTGGGACATTCGCCTATTATCTTGACGTACAAAATTAAACATGAAAAGGACAAAATTTTGAGAATAAAATCTGAGAAAATGTCAATTATTGGTATTAGGTGCATATAGCTGTGGCCGCAATTTTAGTGAAATCTGTCGGTAAGGTTCTTAGAAATGGACTTTTTTTCTTCGATCGCTTATATCTCAACATCTAATCAATATTTTTGATTTTTTTTTTCAAAATGTGCACCTCAACGAGATTGATGATAGGGTTGAAAAATATTGACTCAATGAGTTTGGGATTTGAGAGAATCCTGTTTTTGCTTCCGAATGGAAGCATTGCAATCGGTCAATTTTGACTTTTGCTAATTGTGCTTGTAATCGATATATAATAGTTTGAAACGTAAAAATACGAAATTTGAGCATAGTCTCTGTAGGTATCAATTTTTTTCAAAAATCTTCACTTACAAAATTTAACATAAAAAGGACTAAATTATGAGAATAAAATCTGAAAAAATTCCAGGTATTGGTATTGAATGCATCTACCTGTGAGCGCAAGTTCATTGAAATCGGCCGGTAAGTTTCTTAGAAATCGCTTTTTTCGTTTTTTCCTCCGATGGTTCATATGTCAGAAAATAATGAATATTTTTTAATTTTTTTTTTTTCAAAATGTGCATCTCAACTAGATCTAGGGAATGGTGGAAGAACATCTAGTAGGTTCCTCACAAGAAATTGGACATATTTCAATTTTTCTGTTTTTCTGCTTTCTGCCTTTGTACGCACTCTAGCGTCCCCAAAAATTGATATAAAAACTTAAAGATTGAAACCAAGATTCCATTTGGTATAGTGAAGAACCCTGTTAAACAGCGATTTGATCGTATGATTTGTTTTCCAGATTTTAATTTTTTCGTTTCCACGGTTTTTGTTTTATTTCTCGATAATTATTCAACCGATTTTGTTCTTTTTTTTCAAAATGTGTGCCTTAACGAGATCTATGATATTGTTGAAAAGCATTGAGTCAATTAGGTTGGGTAATATAAGATATTCCTGTGTAACTTTTGACTTTGGTTTTACTTTCTGTTCTTGGTCGCACTCTAGCGACCGCAAAAATTGGGATAAAAATCCATTTCTGACGATGTGTGAATAGCATTTGTCCAGTATTTGCAATGTTATTAATCACTGTAATTATGTATAGTATTCCACTGGGTAAAATATTAAAGAATTTCGGTTTTCAGAAGAAACTCATTCTTTACATGAAAATACACATTTTATGTGGTATGATTTTTTCCGTAATTTGCATAATTAAGGAGATATGGCCGTCTCAACACTTATGTATGTAATAAGTGAATAAATGAACCCAGCGCTGCCATGAAGGTCTCAATCGAAGCATGTCCGTGCAGAATTTAGCGGATTAGATTTTGGATGATATTCGTGTAGTATATCAAATGTCTTCCCTGGACGCATCGATTTTAGAATCGGCTTGTGCAGTATGTCGATTAGTTTTCGAGTACAAGTCGATTCTGATTTGGAATAATCGACCTAGGGTCGACTAAGTACCGAGTTAATTGCCGGTCGACTAGAATTCATTTTTTCCCTAAAACCAACTCACGATCCGCCTAACACCACGTCGATTGTCCAAAAACAAAGAGAAAAAGAAGATAGATTTTTTTAAATACGACGTTTAAGTTAAGTGACATGGACGTTCATTGACCATCAAAGAGGTTAGGACACTATACATGCTAAAAGCCTCAAATAGTATGTCTTGTGAATATAATTTCCACGACCTGTATATACGCTGCTTGCTTTATCTTTGTAAAATTTATAACTCATGGAATATGTATTGCATGCGTTAACTAGTGTTGCAACTATGCTTTAATTACATGTAATTGAGTACTTCATGTATAGATGCTACAAATGTGTAGTGAAACTGAGACCTATCACTTTTCCTGATACAAATCGGACAGCTGACAGGTTCATTCAATGCCGGCTCACGGTTGTATATCGATACTCAACAGTATCAAAATTGTACCTGGGCACTGTCAGAGGGATGAAAATGCAACTCATCAGTTTCTACCATACGCTAATGTATGTTTTGCAATCGCTGAATATTTCGTAATTTTATCCCTGACGAAACCTGTCGATAGCGGTGCAACTGTCGAAAATTTCCACGGATGGATTGTTAGTCGAGAGTCCCAAGTAACCTTTTGCCCAGAATTATCAAGTCATAGCTTGCCCCGCCCCTTGGCCCCTCATTTTTCAAACTCTCGATGATCGGTCGACTAACTTTCGATCCTTGGGAATTTTCGATTTTCAGAAATCGCCGAACTATCGACGCTCCGTCGAATGGTTCCATTCGTGATGAATCATACTTTTGCCGTCTTTTGCATGGATAAGGAAAAAGTGAGAAAAACATGATTAAAAAAACATAACTCTAGTCGACCGACAACCGACTCGGCATTTGGTCGAGCGTGGATCGATTATTCTAAAATGACGATCAATCTGTCCGTACCGGTCGGTCTTCGACATTATCTGTCCAAAGAGATGTAGAAAACATGTCAGTTTCTGTCGAAAGTCGACATTCCATAATTTGACATAAAATTATGTATTTCGTCAGAAAATCATACAATACTTATGGAAGTCAAACATATTATGGCATAATTTGTACAAATTTGCCAAAAAATGGCGAAATTCAACATTCGGTGTTATTCCATGATCTGACATAATATGATACATTTTGTTAGAAAACGGGATAAAGAATTTCTCAGAATAGGTCGTACTATATCATAATCTGTACGACTTTACAAAAAATGTCGAAATTTGACATTTTATGTCATTCCATGGGCTGTGATGAAGTCAAGGCCCCCCCTAAATATTATAAGATAACTATTAAACTGCCACCGCTGGCCTCCCAACTATCCCATGGATATCCCCCTTACGCCCCTTTTTCCTCTGTCGCCCCTTCGAGCGGCCAGTACGTCCGGGCACACACAAACACACAGTGGACAATAGAGGACTACTCTGCTTACGATAAACCCGATGATTGGGTCAACTAGAGCCTAACCGACCCGAAGCGTGTCCCTCTTCTCACGGGGAATACCGAGGATACTCGAAGAGAGCCCTAACGAAGGATGAAATAGGAAGGAACAGACACTTGAGTTAGGAGCATTGTCCCGAGTGGTTTTCTCGTAATTATGGTTATCAATCATGGTGCCATATTAGTTGATTGGGGAGAAAACGTATCAGGAGAACCTGAGGACCCATAGAGTGAGATCCCCGGAAGCAGGATTGGAGATACAAGCCCAGGACATTAATCCACAACCAGCAAAAGGTGGAATTGCATCCCAACCAGCCGTTAGTACCGGCGTTTGTACCAAGCAGACATTTCCCCCTTCACCTATTGCCCCTTCCCCCCAGCGGTGAGCCAGCGCGTATTAGAATCTTCATAAGCCGTACTGATCATTACATAACTTTGGATAACTAATTGTGGGCCGACGAGCCACTTAGACAACCTCGAGTATTTTTGTCCCTATTTCCCTTACCTATTCCAAACACCCCTTGACGTGTGCGAATACAGTCAGACCTTACACGTTTTTCCCCGAAAATTCAGCCAGCCGGCATAAAAGGCTCTAAAACGACAGTTGTATGAGAAACTGTATTATTATTCATAATATACTCTAGGTTGTTATTACACTTTTACCTCTTTTCCATTATCTCCCCCCTTTTTCTCTCTATTAGATTAGCCGATGCTATTAACAGGTATTATGAAAATCGGCATTGTTACAGGGCTTACAAAATATTATCTATTTTGTCGGGGAATGACATGAAAAAATTCGTCAAAATCGGTCATGTCATAATCGGTACGAGTTTATCAAAAAATGTCGAAATGTGACATTTTATGTCGCTCCATGGGCTTACAAAATATCATATATTTTGTCGGAAAATGACACAAAATATTCGACAAAATCAGTCTGTATCATAATCTGTCGAAATTTGTCAGGAACATTTTATGTCATTACTGGCTATTTGATGACATTTTTCCACATAATCTGTAGGCCGAATTTCCACGAAGGGATTTTCTCCCTTCCCCCACAACATATTTTTTGCTCACGCAAATGTACCTCGTCTACCTGAGAAACACAAGTTTAAGAGAATTTGGATTGGCCTTGATAGAAAAAAAAAATTAACTAGTGGGTGGGATGTATTTGTGCCCTCAGTGAGAACACAATGCAAACTTCCCGATTTGGTAACTCGAGTTTTCGAGATTATGTGTGTTTCAAAAATTTACGAGACTTCTCACTTCAGTATTTGCTGATTTTTTTTCATTTCTCTATATGTTGCGGCCTTTCGTGTTTTTTTTTCATAATCAAGAGATAACTACCTCTTCCACGTGAAGGCCATTTACTTCTCATTGAATCCTTTGAGTCTCAGTGAAGCATTTTCAAACCACGAATATACAACAAGTTCGTTGAAGAAGTTCAATAAGCCCGTATCTCCGGCTTCGCTCGACTCCACGTTCCTGGCAGCATTGATACACAAACATGATATACAAGTATTATATTCTGGGTCGGTCCATGTATGCTGTAGCGATCAACTTTTCCGATCGCCGATGCCATGTAGTCTTCATTCATGCACTCATCACATGACGTACTTTTTTCTCACGGCTCTATAACCTCAATTATGCGCATTATGGGAAATGTCAATAGACATTAAAGGTGGATCTTTGTATGAGGAACAACTTATGTCAATAAATTTTTTCCCTAACTCCAACCGTTTACAAGGTATAGCGTTATGAACAATTGAAATTGTTAATATCAATACACATTCTGAACCAATATCCATCAAAAACTAATCAGGGCTGAGTTACATGATGACGCGTCGAGTGAGACCTTGATCGCTTCGCTTGGTGTATCCATTCGTGAGAAATGCTTGACCAAAATTTAGGGAACATACGTAGAAACATACACGCACACACACAGCCATTGACTCACAATCTTTCGGGGATCATTTTGGTACCCTTAATATACCAGTTACAGATCGAAATGAAAAAGTTCGATTTCGGGGTGATTACAATAACTTCCCTATCGGGAAATTAAAAATTGATTTTTGTAATCAAAAACTCACTAGATACCGATCCTAGGATAGTATAGTATTTCTTGCTGAAAGGAACGTATGAGAAAAAATAGACCCGTATTTTTTGTTTTTCAAACTGCATGCACCACTCGTATGTTATAATTTTTAAAATTTTTTTGTTTAAGAGGCTATGGTACTTCTGCCGCTCGGGTCGCGCGCGAGCTCAATTTTCAATCCAATTACTTTTTAGGGTGTCCTCAATTTGCACCGACAAAAAAAAAGTTGTGAGTGCGAAATGCAGTAATCTAGTCACTCTGAATTTGCTTTTTGTAAAATAATGAAAAAAAAGTAGATTTGCTTACCGGTAGAAATCTGGACTGGAAAAAAAAATAATAGATATTATTTCCTCACCTTTATCCGCCAAACGCAAATTCAGAGTGTCTGCGGGACGGAAAAATACAACTGATTAATGATTAAAAATCAGTCTTTATCATTGACACCCTTGAAAGTTTTTGGATGGAAAAAAATGCCGGTACTGATGGTAAAAGACAATTTGCCCCCCCCCCCCCCCCCCCCCCCCCCCCCCCCCCCCCCCGCCTTTGGCTCCTCTACCAGACAATGGCTGCCGATCGCGCACCAGTGCAGTGCACATAAACAACAAAATGTAAGTGAATTATGAACTTTAGCCGTTTCTCCTATTATTATATCGACGAAACAGATTTTTTACTTCATCTCAAATAGCCAAAATATGCTTAGAATTGAAAAATGCCTGCGTCGAAACTAGGAAACCTCCAAAAATCACGCGTTGTACGGCTAAATTGGCACAGATTTTTTCCGATTTTCCATAACCTCAACTGTCAAATATTTTGTAGTACAAGTTGAGTTAATCATGACTTGCATAGAAATAGGTAATGATAACAAATGTTATAAGAAAAAGATCCAGATTTTTGTCGTTAAATTTTTCCTTCGCGAAATAACCTAAATTTAAGTTATGCATTTTTGAGCAAAACAGCCATTGATTTTTTATTTACAAATTTTTCAATTCAAATAGAAAATTTTTGAAGTCGATTCCATCCATTTTAAATATTCAAGTTTGTAATTATAAATTTCGCATTCTGAATGTTGCAATCATTTTTCGATTTTGAATTTCAAATTATTGACTTGAGTTGTTTTATTGTATCCATTGCAAAGAGCAACCTTACTCACGTCTGCTCCAATTCTTGGAGAATTTTTTTCTTGATTAAGAAGAAATCAGTGCATGAAGAAGTACATGATTAGAGGGGAGCGGAGCAAAAATCTCGATATTTCACCGGAAGTTACTTGCCTATAAAAAAGCCAGACGTTCAATCTGCTGAGAAAAACATGCCAATAGGAAGAATAACCTTTCATCTAGGTCTCATTGAAGAATTGACTCACTTTGCCTAGGATGTAGTTATGATAACCGTTCGCGAATGTTTGTCGAATCATTGAATTGAGAAGTGGCATGGGGGGTTCATAGCTGTCAAAACAGTGCGAGTTGTGGAATTCAAAATTTAAGGTAACAACGAGGTTGCACTGTTGTAATTTTCCAAACCACCGACAGTTTTTCTAAGTCGGTCAGGCTGGGATTTTTCAATAAATGCCCCTTTCAAACGCTTCCCGTGGGTTGCGCCTTTGTTGAGGTTATGTATTCATAAATATCGCCATGATCGCGCTATGTTGATTGGCCTAGTGACAACTAGGGTCTTCAAAATACTTTCCATATAAATAATTCATAATAAAAAACTTTTGAATAAGAGCGCAAATGTATCGTCATAGTCGTTACATTATTTTTTCATTTAATTTGCCTGGCAAAAAATTCTCCTTAGATAGTATTAAAAAAAAGGATAGTTGGAAAATGGGTGTGCTATGTGTTCACCCTTATTTCCAATTGAAAATAAGGCAACAACAATTGGAATGAACGGGATGTGGGTCTTACCCTCAACTTCCCGATCGTTGACCCGTATAGGTTATATGCAAAATTTCGGTTCCTATCTGAAGCTATGGACGTTTTTAGCTTTTCAAAATTTCCAAATACTGAAAAATTTTATAATTATCAATATGTAATGGTTAGATAAATAATGCAATTTTGTAACAACAATCAATTATGGGTGTTATCAAAAAAAGTCATAAAACGTAGAATGTGTATTTTTACGGGTGGAATGACTTTTAGTAAGCACTTTGTTTCATATCTCCAACCGTTTTTGCCATAGAGCGGTCTGGACAATGGCATTGGTTAGGAATTATTAACGATCGGTGTTAGAAAAAAAAAGGTTATACAGCATCAAATATGTATCTTCCTGTATGGAACAACTTTCATTAAACAACTTGTTTTGTATCTTTAACCGTTCTCATGATGCAACGATATAAACTCTTCAATTTATCAATAACTAAAAAACCGCTGGGTCAATTATGTTCAAAATCTAATCAGGTCTAAGTTAGGCGGAAACCTATCGAATGAGTATAAGGAAACCCAAATCGGATAAGTTGTACCAGAGAAATCATTCGACAAATTTTCGCTCACATACACACACACACACAGGTAAACAGCGTTGCCGTGACGGGGCTTTGGTGTAGTGGGTAGAGTGTCTGCCTACTATTCTAAAGGTCCCGCGTTCGATTCCCGCTCACTGCAAATATTTTTTCTGAAAAATATTTTCTCACGGACTCCGACCGATGGCAGGAACATTCCGTGTGTGCTATCGGCGGTATCCATGAAGTGACACCGTGAGCCGGGACCGAACGCGACCCGTCACGCGGGGGGGGGGGGGGAGGGAGGGTTCCATCTTAGACGCCCGCCATCGCATCACAGGGGTTTCTGGAGGTTTACCCTGTGATTAGAAATACGATGAGCTGAAATGGCGAAGTCGGCCCCAGCCGCAATGGGTGGGTACTCTGATCCGTAGTATTGCCCATGAAGTAATACCTAACAGCGGTTATGTGGGTGAATACGAATAGAGAAAGAGTAGAAAAAAAACAGGTAAACAGCGCGCTAAAATAGGTCGGAAACGTTTGTAAGGGTCATGAAACGTGGAGGTTAGGTAAAATTTCCGATTTCCATTTTCGGACCCAAAACAATAACTTCCCTCAAAATCGGGAAGTTAAAAAAGGGTGAACGACCATAGCACACCCATTTCCCAATTGCCCTTTTTTTAAAAATAAAACCTAAGAAGAATTTTCGCGCCAGGGTTGATTGTTCAAAAACGTATTTCGCAGCGAAAAAATTCTTAAATCGTGAACCTGACTTGAGGCCTACTTCCGCAACGAAGCTTAATTAGAAAGTACCTTAAAGTTGGGTTTTATTAATATTAGATGTTTTGCATTTAAATTAATAAATTTTCAATTTTCTTGTTTTCATTTTTTTCAGATTTTCCATGTTCACTTCTGCAATTCACGATTTTCCAATCATCTTACTTTCAATTTCATCTATTTCAATTTTTAATGAAGAAAGATATGTTTGCACTGACCGCCCCGACGCCATATTGTGCCGATACTGGGACATTCGACTATTATCTTGACGTACAAAATTGAACATGAAAAGGACAAAATTATTAGAATAAAATCTGAAAAAATGTGGCATGCTTTTTTCCATAATTTGCATAATTAAGGAGATATAGCCGTCTCAACAATTATGTATGGAATAAGTGAATCAATGAACCCAGTGCTGTCATGAAGGTCTCAATCGAAGCATTTCCGTGCAGAATCGAGAGGAGTGGATTTTGGATGATATTCGTGTAGTATATGAAATGTCTTCCCTGGCGGACGGATCGATTACAGAATCGACTTGTGCAGTATGTCGATTAATTTTCGAGTACAAGTCGATTCTGATTTGGAATAATCGACCCAGGGTCGACTAAGTACCGGGTCGATTGCCGGTCGACTAGAATTTATTTTTCCCCAAAACAAACTCACGATCCGCCTAACACCAAGTCGATTGTCCAAAAACAAAGAGAAAAAGAAGATAGATTTTTTTTTAATTAAGACCAGTCGACCGGCAACCGACTCAGTATTTAGTCGATCATTGCAGAAATCTGGATCGATCTGTACTCGAAACGTAATCGATATACTTCACAAGTCGATTACACAATCGACAGAGGCTCGAATGGCAATCGACCGGTCCGCCAGGGTTGCTTTGCGAGTTTCATATTTGCCTCGTATAACGTCATTTTTCAATTCTGATTTCTGTGCTTAGAATGGCTGCCAGGAAAAGAGGTAAACGGAGAATATATATTGAAGACCTTGAATGATAGTCACTTACCCATTACGTTTTTTCGGGAACATGGGAACGAATCATAAGAAAACAAATTTTATAAGCTTATAAATTTATCATTACTCAAAATGTATAGGATTGGAGCAACGTGTATGGGTTTAACCCGAGCTCTCCTGCCGTAACAACCCTCCAACAGGTGCGTAGTTTTTTCTAATATCACATCACGTATGATTTGACCATACGATCAATGAGTTACTGTTGTAATTCCACTGTCGAAATTGTCGTCTGCTGACGATTCCATTTAAACGACGTATTAAACAGTAATCCATACTATTATTGGCCATCAAAGAGGTTCGAACACTATACATGCTAAAATCCTGAAATAGTATGTCTGGTGAATATAATTTTCACGACCCGTATATACGCTGCTTGCTTTATCTTTGTAGAATTGATAAGATACGAAATATGTATTACATGCATTAACTAGTGTTGTAACTATACTTCAATTGCATGTAATTGAGTAGTTCATATGTAGATGCTAGAAATGTTCAGTAAAACTGAGACCTATCACTTTTCCTGACACAAATCAGACAGGTTCATTCAATGACAGCTCATGGTTGTATATCGATACTCAAGTATCAGAATTTTACCTAGGCACTGTCAGAGGGATGAAAATGGAACTCATCAGTTTATACCATACGCTAATGTATATATTGCAATCGCTGAATACTTTGTAATTTTATCCCTGACAAAACCTGTCGATAGAGGTCCAACTGTCGAAAATTTCCACGGATCGATTGTTAGTCGAGAGTCCCAAGTTTGCTTTTGCCCAGAACTATCAACTCATAGCTTGTCCCCAACTGAAATAAAAAATAAAAAAAAAATATGTCAACTCTCTAAACCTATCATCTAGATTTTATTTCTCTAGATTCAATTTTAAATCACTTGAAAGATTTAGGATCACGGAATTTTCCACATAAACAAAGTTGAAAATTAAATTGCAGAAATTTAGTGGCAATCAAAGAAAACTTTAAAATAAATTTTGCATATGCGCGATCATAGATCAACATAAATTGGCGTCTTTGGAACATTAAATTTTTTTTTTCAATATTATCCCTCCCCTTGGCCTCTCATTTTTCAAACTCTCGATGATCTGTCGACTAACTTTCGATTCTTGGGAATTTTCGATTTTCAGAACTCGCCGAACTATCGACGCTCCGTCGAATGGTAACGTTCGTGATGAATCATACTTTTGCCGTCTTCTGCATGGAAAAGAAAAAAGTGAGAAAAACATGATTAAAAAAGCAATAAGTCTAGTCGACCGACCACCGACTCGGCATTTGGTCGATCGTGGGTCGATTATTTCAACATGACGATCAATCTGTCTTTACCGGCTTGTCTTCGACATTATCCGTCCAAAAAGACGTAGAAAAAATGTCAGTTTCTGTCGACATTTTTTGTCATTCTATGATTTGCCATAAAATTATGTATTTCGTCAACAAATCATGCAATATTCATGGAAGTCAAACATATTATGCCATAATTTGTACAAATTTGTCAAAAAAAGGCGAAATTCGACATTCGTTGTCATTCCCTGATCTGACGTAATATGATATATTTTGTTAGAAAACGGGATGAAGAACTGCTCAGAATAGGTTGTACTGTGCCATAATCTGTACCAATTTACAAAAAATGTCGAAATTTGACATTTTATGTCATTCCATGGGCTTATAAAATATTATCTATTTTGTCGGGAAATGACATGAAAAAATTCGTCAAAATCGGTCATGTTATAATCTGTACGAATTTGTCAAAAAATGTCGAAATTCGACATTCGTTGTCATTCCATGATCTGACATAATATGATATATTTTGTCAGAAAATATCATACAAAATTCGTCAGAATCGGTCGTACTATGTCATAATAGGTACGAATTTACCAAAAAATTTCGAAATTTGACATTTTATGTCGCTCTATGGGCTTACAAAATATCATATCTTTTGCCGGAAAACGACATAAAATATTCGACAAAATCCGTCTGTATCATAATCTGTCGAAATTTGTCAGGATCTCTGAAATTTATCATTTTTCGACATAATCTGTGGGCCGAATTTTCAGAAGGGCATCTTCCACCACAACATATTTTTTGCTCATACAAATGTACCTTGTCTACCTGAAAAACACAAGTTTAAGTGAATTTCGATTGGTCTTGATAGAAAAAATCATGAATTGATTTTTGTAATCAAAAACTCACTAGATACCGATCCCAGGATACTCTAGTTTTTTTTCCTGAAAGGGAAGTATGAAAAAAATAGACCTGTGTGTTTTTGGTTTCTCAAATTGCATGCACCACTCGTATGTTATAATTTTTTTAAGATTTTTTGTTTCATATCGATTATCTCGAGAAGTATCGATAGTAACGGTCGATGGAGGAATTTTTTCTTAAATGGGCACATCGGATGCCTTCTTTACCGACCCAAATTTTACCGGCTGGCCCATAAAGAGTCGACTCTCGACTCATAGATGGCGTTTTCAGTGGCGCCATCTCGGAGAACTGAAGAGTCCTAGAGGGGATTTAAAAGTACCATAGCCACTTAATCAAATCATCGATAATAGTCATAGGACATAAAATACGTATTTTTACAGGGGGAACAACTTTTGTAATATAAATTTTACCCTATCTCCAATAGTTTATGCAATAGAACATTATGAACAATTGAATTTTTTAATAATAGAGTTCTAAGTTCTAAGTTATACGGAAACGCTTTGACCGCGACCTTGAAATCTTCCATAACTTCATTTGTTCATGACAAATCGTTGCGCAAAATCTTGTACATATACATACATACACACACACACACAAACGCCAACTCAGAATTTGACGGGGATCATTGTGGTATACTTGAAACCCTAGTTAGATAAACGGGATGTGGCCAACCAATAACTTCCCGATCGTTCCGCCGTATATATTATATCCACAATTTCCGTCTATGTCTCAAATTATGGACTTTATAAAGTTTTCGAAATTACTAAATATTAAAACAAATTTCTAATACAAATTTCTAATACGCTGAAATACCAAATGGGGAAGGTTTGTTTGTGCCCCCGTATGGGGCACACACATTTGCGCACCACTAGTTAACTTCCCGATCTAGGGAAGTTATTGTAATCACCTCGAAAATTGAAAATCGGATTTCCACGATATCTACACGTCTCAAAGTCTGCCTAATCGTTCTGGACCACTTTTGGAAAAATGTCTGTATGTGTGTGTGTGTGTGTTCGTACGTATGTGTCCGAATTTTCCGTTAACGATTTCTTAAAAACTAATCGTCCTATTCGATTAATTTTTTTTGATCGATGTAACTTCTTCATGTAACTTAGTGCTGATTAGATTCTGGAAAGAATTTATTCTGCATTTTCAATGATTTCCAGAAAATCGAAAGGCCAAAAATTGCAAATCGGGTTAATCAACGGTCATCCATAAACTATTACAGTTAGCGCAAAATTTATATGAGAAAAGTTGTTCCCCATGTAAAAATACGGATTTTATGAGCAATGCCTTTTTTCGATAATTTGCATAATTAAGGAGCTATCGCTGTGTCAATAATTATGTATGTAATGAGTGGATGAATGAATCCAACGTTGTCATGAAGGTCTCAATCGGAGCATTTCCGTGCAGAATTGAACGAATTACATTTTGGATGGCATTTGTGGAGTATATGCAAAGTTATTAAGAATTGCAATTGGTTATACTGTTCTACGCTGTAAAATATGAAAGTTATCATCTTTTTTGCGGCCGCACGCCTATTGGCGTCACACTGCCACTAAAGTAACGCCCAGAAGTCTCATGCTCATGCTCACCATGCTCATCATTATCTGCTTCATTAATGACTCAGTTTAGAATTCTCAAATCTGCAAGTTTTCAGTATGACACTACTAATTAACCGGGGTATATTGGACAAGAATATATGTCGTACGCTGTGCTGCAATACCAAATCGGTAAGTTTTGTTTATGCCCCTAGTGGGGCACACACATGCACACACCACTAGTTTTTTTTTGATCGATGCGTCTCAATGGTACCCGGGCTGGACAGCAGTGTCAAAGCGAAATAACAAATATTATTTATAATATTCATAGTATTTGTGTATTATTAATACACATTGCATGTTGTATTATTCATGAAATATCGATAAAAAAATCACAATAATCGATCGATAGTCGAATCCGCGTAACTGATATACAACTTGACTTCTTACGTGCATCGACATACACACACACTGTCGGGAAGTTATTGATGCGACCCTTCGAGTGTTACACTCCCGTCCCATTCATTTGTTTTTTAGACAATGGACTTGGTATTAGGAGGATCGTGGGTTGGTTGGGGCAAAAAATAAATTCTAGTCGACTGGCAGTCAACCCAGTATCTGGTCGGTGCTGGGTCGATCATTTCAAATCAGAATCGACTTGTACTGATCGACATACTGCACAAGTCGATTTTATAATCGATCCGTCCGGCCGTGTGACCAACAAAATCCCGAACGTATTACATTATCCTCCTCACTAGTGCCTCGCCGATGGTCGCTACGCGTAACGGTCACATTTCTTTACTTCTCCGTCTTGGCCAATCGAGTGTAATCGATAATCGATTTTTTTTTCTCCGACTTTCGAGGTTTTGAATTCGATAGTTGATTTATTTTCCTGGTTGAAGCTATCATTTATATATAAGGACACAGAGAGATACAGACTACGACTGTCAGCAAAGCTGTTGCGCGCGCATTTCAGTGTGACAGACTTCGAGCCATTTCGTGAATTTCACGTGGTCTTTTTATAATAGGATAGTTAAATTTCCTGAACAGCAGTTAACTACGAGAAAACTGAAATCCCTGAATCGCTCTCTCTCTCTCTCACACTCATGGAGAAAAGTTCTATGTGAAACATTTATACCAGGTGTCCCATGACGCCTCACTTTTGTTTTTGGAACCAATAGCAAATGACAGTTCACTGAGCTCAAGGTTACGACACTTACAGTGTCGGTGAAAGGAAGAATGAACTAATGGGATGGAAGTGTGGTTGCTCCGTTGGGAGCACAAACAAAATTCCCGATTTGTCATGTCTGTTTCTCATTCCTAGATTTCCATTCGATGTTATCATTTCAGGGTTTTTCCAACATTGCTAGACTATTTGACACAAAATGTCTGTCTGTGTGTGTGTCTAGGTATGTATGGGGTGACATTTTTCGCTCACGATTTCTCGCGACAAAATTATGCGGTTGAGAGTCTGAATGATTCAACCGAAGCGTCTACACATAACTTACATCTCATGAGTTTTTGGATGGAATTGGTCCAGTACCTATATTGTTATCATCAATTTTTTTTTGTTACAAAATTTTCAAATTTTCCAAACATTTCCAAACATTTTTTTGTCAATTTTTCCAATTTCTTTCAAATTTTTAGAAAAGTGTTCCAAATGTCTTCGATCTTTTAGCAAAATTTTTTCAATTTTGTTGTGAATTTGTTGTAAATTTGTGGCAATTTCTGCAAAATGACCCCAATTGTTTCAAGATTTTTCACTTTTTTTTCTAAATTTTCCAAATAATTCGAACAATTTTCAAAATTTATTGAAAATTTTTCAAATTTTTTAAAGCGCTGCAGCGTATCTTGATATGTAGATACAACTTGTGCGCATCGCCTTTGCGTCAATGGTAGAGAGATAGCGATAGATAAGCAGGTCTCCAGATTTTTTCAGGATTCCCGTAATTGAATAACTGATTTAGGGTTTCAACAAAATATTTATTTAACAAAAGGAGAAAAATAATACTGTTGCATGATTGGCGCCCCGAGAGGTCTCACACTTCTCGATTTCAATCAAACTAACTGTCTCTCTGTTCCATTTCGTACGTGACCCTAAATCACTCTCTGACCGATCGGTGAGTCATACCCCAACAATGGTGCCATGCATCGAACAGGTACCTTTACACACCTCGCTTTTCTTTTTTTTTGTTTTAATTCTGCTACAATTCGACCATTTCTGACTCTGATTATAGAGTATACCTAGTGCCATAATAAGAATAAAAGAAAAAAGTTATTCAACGTCTGCAAATTACGCTGAAACAGATTATTCAGAATCATTTTAGCCGGGTATATCATACAGATCATTATCATTAACGCGTACATATTTCCACATTCGCATCTTTTTTGCTTCCCACTCTCCTTGGGAAGGTTTCTGAGAATTTTGAAAGCCTTCTGGGTCCCCTACTACGTACGTATCGTTTCTCAATGTTTTGGGAACTATATATGGTTCTTTGAATTGGGGAACCAATTTTTTTGACACCCTAGGAGTACACTCAAAATTCTTCAACATTATCAAATTACCTCCTTCGTATTCATGGGCCCTGAGGCTTTTGTTGTCTGCGTATTTTTTATAGTATTTCTGAGCTTTCACGATTTTGTCAGCCGCTTGTGGCCACATTCCTTTTAAGTCACACTGCTTATCGTCCATCACTGCCCTCGACAAATATTTTCTCGCATCATCGATTATATTTCCTCTCCGACTTATTCCAAACAATAACATGCTTGGATTCTGGCCAGTCGAGTTACTAGTAGTGTTATTTAATGCGAACTCTACCTCTTCCACTCCTTGGTACCAGTATTTTCCAATTTAATTGTCGCTCATTTTAGCTAGCCTGGGCACAATCACTCGATTCAGTGGTTCTACTCGACCGTTTGCTTGAGGGAAGCCTAGTTGAGATTCCGAAAATTCCTGAAATTCGCTTGATGTGAAACATATTCCGCGATCAGGTGCAAAGACATTGGGCCTACTATAATATCGAAAATACACGCTGAGACAAACAATTTCCTCTTGACTTGACGTCGATTTAGTTGCATACAATTTAACGAATTTCGTGGAACCATCCACTACAACTAGTACGTGCGGTTTTATGTGCCAATATTTATCGATAAGTCCCACATGAGCAACATAAATTGTTGACAATGCAACATTGCCATTGGGCATGAAACGATAAATACCCTTCATTTTTTTCCGGAGTTTGGCGAGAACGCGATGCATTTCATTTAGTTTGTACCTTTTCACTCATATTTGACAACCAATAGTTCTCCGGAATTACAATACGTTTTTTCTTTCACCGAATGACCCATCTCATCATGATACTTAAAAATTACATTAGTCTACATTAGTCTGGGTACGAAAAATAATAATTTATCATTCTTTTTTCGATATACCAATCCAATCCTTAACTCATAGGTTTTATGTTCGCGACATTCTAGTCCACCCCGAATTTCGACTATAGCTGGATCTTGATTTGGACAAACTGATAGATTCCATTCAAGTGGATTGTCTTCAATAACCATCATAACTGAGTTTTTCCTACTCAACGCATCGACATCGCGTATTCTCGGTCTGCGTTCGACTTTGTAATCATAGTTCATCAACTCTAGTGCCCATCGAGCGATTCGTGGAATCAACTCCTGTTTCGTAACGCATAAATAATTACCAATGTTTTCAATTCAAACCTGTGATATCTACTTTCCGCATCAGTCGTCAATTTTGAAAAATTAAATATCAGGTGAACTTCTCCATCCGATTTCTTTCGCATGAGACTAGCACCAAAACCCTTGGAACTTACATCACAGGGTAATTCAGTCTCGTCTTTGGGACTGTAAAGTGCCAAAATTGGAGAACTTATAAGTTTCGCCTTCAATGTTTCAAATGCCTCCAGTTCATTTTCTCCGAATTGAAACTCAACGTTTCTCCTAACCAAGATGTATAATGCCTTGGGTATCAATGAAAATGATTCAAACACCTTTCGAAAAAATGAATAGAGTCTAAAGAAACTCTGTATTTCTCGTACGGTTCGTGGAACTGGAAAATTTTGTACGGCCTCAATTCCGCTCGTAGTGGGTCGGATACCACCGGCTGATATTAATCGAACGTAAATATTCGATTTCTGTTTACCACTAATTACATTTATCGATTCTCAATGAGAGTTTATTTTCGGCCATCAATTTGAAGACGTGTTTCAATACATCGAACTGTTGGTCTAACGTTTCTCTTGCGATCAAAAAATCATCCATGTATAGGATCACGTGACCAGCCTTAATTCCTTCTTCGAAAATTGTGTTTGTAAATCTTTGAAACGTTGCCGGAGCCATCTAAAGAAGTCACAAAATGACTTGTACTTCACTGAGTCATCGGCGACTTTAGCATGATAGTATCCGTCTTTCAAGTCTAACATCGAAAAATATCTTTTATTTTCCAGTGCATCAAGTTGGTCCTCAATTAGAGGTAGCAGGTAATTATCTCGCATTAGCATAGCATTCAATACCCCACACATTGGAACCTCTCTATTTTTTTTCTCACTAAAACAATCGGCAATGCATACTCTGAATCGCTTTTTCGAATATTTTTTTCCGCAACTAATCGATCTAAAATCACTCTCAATTTTTCCTCATCCTAAAAAGCTAATCTTATCGGTGTCGAGTGAAAAGGTTTATCTTTTTTTAATCTCACTTGAAGTTCAGGTTTTATTAAGGGTTTTTTTGGGTTCTGTGGTGCGACATACTGATTCGTAAACATTTCTTTCAAATGCATTCGAATTTTTAAATCATTTTTTTCGTTTATTTCAAGCTCGTCCCTTAATTGACCGAAATGAGCCACATCAATGTGTAACAATTCTGATATCATTTCCTTTTCAATAGACGCTCTAAGCGTTAATTTGAATTTTTTCATCAAAATATGTCTTCCTAACAACACGGAAACTTTCATCGTATTATCGTTAACTACAAGAGTAGGTAGATCCTCTTCGACTATTATCATATAATGTAGCTCTTCGATTATTATCATTATCGATCTCAAACGTTACAATCTCACGACATTCTTGGTTGCCCGATGGCGCATTGTAGAGGTTGGTAACCTGGGGCTACTTGAAGTTGCTGAAACCACTAAGAGTACTTTTTGAAATATTTTTCCCTTCATTTTGTAACGGTATGCCTTTGAACTATAACATTAAGTCCTTTGTTTCAGTGTGCCGTAGCCTACGCGCCTGATTTCTTAATCCACGCTCTGGAATATCTTCAACAATGCACTCCATAATTTCTTCTTCATCATCCAGGGGAACTCTATTCGCCAAAATTGTGTTATCATGAAAATAACCGTCGAATGGTTCATTTTGTTGCCACTTGCAATTTTCAAATCCTTGCTGTCTTTTTAAGCGTGATGGGCGATAATCAAACAATTTCTTCATTTCACTTTAGAGTTCTGCCAGATTCGATTCACGGTATCCGACTTTTGAGTTGGACCATTCTTTTGTTTTACTTCTCAATTTGGTGGGCACTAGTAATTGTCAAATTTGATTTTCCAGTTTGAAGGCTCTCGCCACATACTGTACTTGTTTTTCCCACTAAATAAAATCTTTGCCTTCACCGAATTCGTTTAATGAATCAGCTATGGTGGACAACGTTGCTTTCAGAGTATGGTTGGCCGTTGGTTGTGGGACACTCAATGGTGCTTCACGCCTTATCAATGCATTTTCTCTTTCAATAAAATGACTTATTCCAACAGTCATTGACGTTCTCTTCGAATCAACGCAAATTCTTGACGTAACCGATCATAATTTGGCATCCCATTTGGCTCTGCCTGTAATGTTAGTGTTCTTTCATTTTCTCGTATCCTCCCATTTTCTTCCTCCCGCTCCATTTGTTGTTCTAACATATCTGCTCCCTGAACAGCGTCTGTAATCCAGTTGGCCTCTGGGTCAACCTCCATGAGTTGGGAAATAAACTCTGCTTTCGTTCCAGTTGCCACCAAATCTTTTGACTTCCAAATCTCTTTTAACTCAACGACGATAAATTCATTCGCTTGCTTCGTCAGTTTTATTTCTGAAAATATTCACTATTTTTGAACAACAATTTGAGTACTAGCGGACGTATTCCTGTGCTCCTCCTTATTGAGCCATAACACGTACTATTCTTACACACTGTTTTGGGAATGAAGGGAAATTTTCCATAACTTCTTACCTTCAAATAGCTGTTCATTAAAGTGGACTGTAGTTTTGACTAATGCAAAAAGAGGAGCCAGATTGGTGGCCTAAAATTGGTTGTGGCATTTTGGACAAATTATTATGATCACTCATTGTTCATTATTATTATCGTGTATTATAAAAACCTTAAATAATTAGCTGAATTGAAAAATATGGATATTTACAATAATGCTTCTCAGAGCAACTTTCTAATTGATTCCATCTCGATGTTAAGTTCCTCGTTTGATTAACCGACAATATATTAATATTAAACGCACTCAACACAATCCTTTCTAACTGGTGATGTACCTCAGTTGATTATTCCTCTTGTAATAGTTGGGTTGATGATCTTACAGGAAATTATCTATATTGATCGGATCTCGTGATGGCAATCCCACCACTCAGCTCCCAATAGCTTTAGTTACTCAATCCACCTCTGCTAAAGGGAAGCTTCATGGTGGGTGTATGTACAACTACTGGTAAACAATAACTCCAAAACATCCCAGCTGGGTTATTAAATTTCCTTTCATGAATTTCTTGGCCATTGAATCACGATTGGTAGCTCTGTCCCTCTCCCATGATTTTCCGTGACTCGAATGAATGTTGGCCACGTGGCACTCATTGTTTAACCTGATTCACTAATTAACCATTTGATCCCAATTTTAGTATGAATAATGTCCAAAAACGGTAACTAAACTGAGCACTTTGTGCTCATTACTTAATTATCACTAATTATGTAATGAAGTTGGTGAATTAGTTGCTCGTGGTGAGTTATTCAACAGGTCAATTCCAGGTTATGTGTCCTCCTTGATTTTAATTTATCCACAATAATCAGGATGAGTGCAAAGTGATCCTTCCTGTTGATTTGGTACTTGGTGATAAATTTTCTCACAAAAATAAATGGTGATAACTTTAACTCACTAATTTTTTGGAATCTTTGTTTTGACCGGTGATGTTTATTTCGATTGATTATTTGGCTGTTGCGGTCCGCACCTCACAGGTGTGAGGTTTATCATAGATACACTTGAACAGTATATCTATTTTATGAGAGAGCATTACTATTGCGTAATGTTTCGGTCCCAGTTTTTTAGTTATTAAAAAAATTTCAATTAATCAATAATTAATGAGAAAAATCCAATATGCACAAATCAGAAAAAAGGAATGCTCGTAGCAATCGACCGGGATTCGAAGCCGGGGCTTCCCACTATCCGGGGGGTTGCTTTGGACCGCTAAGCTACCGAGACCTTCCTACATTCGCAATTTTCCGACTTGTAGATATCCTGTTCCGGATATACTTTTCCGAAAATAGATATACGGTTCAAGTATATCTAGGACGAACCTCACACTCGTGACGTGCGGACCGCTACAGCCAAATAATCAATCGAAATAAACATCACCGGTCAAAAGGAAGATTCCAAAATATAAGGGAAGGCTGAAAACTAGGTGAGAAATTTCAATGGGCACAAGTCGGAAAATTGCGAATGTGGGAAGGTCTCGGTAGCTTAGCGGTCCAAAGCAACCACCCGGATAGTGGGAAGACCCGGGTTCGAATCCCGGTCGATCGCTTCGAGCATTTTTTTTTTTTTA
This sequence comes from Asobara japonica, assembly GCA_026005395.1. Lineage (NCBI taxonomy): Eukaryota > Metazoa > Arthropoda > Insecta > Hymenoptera > Braconidae > Asobara > Asobara japonica. The sequence goes on from BQMI01000384.1 coordinate 157,333, forward strand.
TTTGTGCATACTGGATTTTTGTCATTAATTATTGATTAATTGAAAATTTTTCAATTACTAAAAAACTGGGAGCGAAACATTACGCAATAGTAATGCGCTCTCAGAAAATAGATATACTGTTCAAGTGTATCTGTGATACACCTCACACTTGTGAGGTGCGGACCGCAACAGCCAAATAATCAATCGAAATAAACATCACCGGTCAAAACAAAGATTCCAAACAATTAACTCACTAACTATATGGTTTTATTCGCGATGTGCCCCGTGAAAAGTGCACGTGTGATCTCAACTCGTGATAGAATGATAATGACCGATTAACCGCGCGGGATACATCGATGCAAGCATAGATAGCTTGCTCGAAGGAGAGCGCCGGTATTGATAGCTGATGGGCCCTTGGTAGTGAGCGCACTCCGATTGGTTCATCAGTGCCGGGTCAAGGGCTCGGCACCTCTTTTGACATTGTGCACCCGAGAGGTGCTGCCACATTGTCAATGGCAATTCGCAACACACACATTATAAGTTAGTTGACATTGATTTAGGAATTGTTTCTCCTCACTGTAGTTTACTTCTCTATAATGTTCATGATTTTAGTTCAATTTATTCCGGTCTTAATAAGACTTCTGAATTTGTAATTCTCAAATACTGTTTTGTTGCAGGGAAAATTCGAGCTAATTCTCATGGAAATAATGGTAACCCCGCCAACTGCATTGCGTTTAGAGTTGGAATTATTCAGGAGGCTTTGTGCATGAACTCGTAAATGACTAATAATTTTCATGCAAAAAAGGTGAAGCATGTGAATAATATATAGTGCCTTCTTAACCTCAAACTTCACAATTAAAAAATCTTTCAAACTCTCGTGCTAATGACTTTCGTTAATGAAAACAGGTATCACTGATGCAATTGATCAGTTGTTAATTATAGAATATAGTTTTTCCGATTGCCTTGGACTTCTCCTTGTTTGCGGATTGGTATTAGCCATGTTCCGAATTTGGAAAACTGAAAGTCACGACGAAACATCTTTGTCGTGCTATGATTCTGGGTATTTTTTGTTCGCGCCTTTGCCTGCTCTCGCAAACTTTGTACGAGCAAAAATCTCCAGAATGACAGTTTCTGGTATTTATATATTTTATAAATAGGCCATTCGTGAACATTAAATCATTCTTAGAGGTGATGAATACCTAATGGATAGCTATGGAAACGTTAAATAAAGAAAAATAGGCGATTGAATAGTTCTCAATTCCCAAGTTCTTATTAACTGTTGAAAATGTATGAAATCGTGTCTATGCCCTGTGGATTTCAGGATTTCTTCAATCGTATTTTCAAAGTTAAGTGCGCTCATTTCGTTTTACTGGGATGAATAATTTATGCATAGCAAATAATTGCTGCATAGCAATACTCGTTGGATCGGTTGAAACCCTAGTTTCTGAAGCTTTGGAGATGAACAACAAAAAAACACTGTCTACGGCCCAAACTCAATTGCTTTGAAAGTTGCGTAGTTTGTCTCCAATCGGACTTTGCAAATACAACCGCAAATTACAGGCAATTCACGTTAAATATATAAAGCATGAGTCGCCAGCGGAAAACACACTTACATTCACAATTCATCTTTGAATGATATTTCATGCTTCCATGCTAATGAATTTGTTGATCAGAATAACTGTTACTAATATTTTTGACATCAGTTGAAAATGTTATGTAGAATTGTACTGTCCAATTTACTTAATGAATTGAAAAATTCAACCTAGTCATTGACATTATAAACGAATTCATTGAAAATTGGTGTTGAAACGAACACTGAGTGATCAATGGGTAAATTATTGGAATGTACATTTGAATGTAACTCAAGCCAGTCCATTCGAATGGCAATAAATTTTGAAATCAAACTACAATTACTAAGCACCCTGAATAAGAAAGAGTTTGAGGAGAAATGTGACTCCCGGTGGAGTGAGGCTCACTGGCATTTTCATTGCTGGTTTCATTTGACACATTATTGGCTTTTCAATGTCGTTGCTCGTCAGGAATATTGGGGAGAATATTGCATCTACTTCGATTTACTTCAACTGTTATCATGTGCTTTTTGATATCGTCCCCAACACTTTACGAAGTTTCCTCCTGGAGATATTGAAATCGCGATGAACGTTTTATTGAGAACAGCCAGGCATGAACTGATTGCTTCCGATGGTCCCACATTAATTGGCCGCAAATTTTACACTTGGGAACCATCGAAAATTCAAAAATTCAAAGATTCGCGCGGGGGCCATATTGTGAGCGGCAAGCATCTCGCTCCGTCCTATTATCTGTGGAGAGTATTCATAAATCTGTTTAACTAAGACTTCTGAATATTTTTTGGTAGAACCGTGGAACCTATTACGTGATCGTTCCATACCTTTACTTTCCTCGAGTCGAGTCGCTGCGTATTTTGCATAGAAAGCGTTCACCGGAAGTAATTATTACGCATATAGTTGTTTGTTCATGAATAAAATAAACATTTGTAACTTCTCGATGTACGAAAGTTATTGTAATCACTACAATATGAAGTGTCTCAGAAATCGAAACTTTTCACTTTTCTCGACGTTCCACATAAAATAACAAATTATAGATGAGGGTTCTGTGTGTGTGCGTATGTTCGTATGTGAATGATTCCTTAAGAAACAGTTCCCGGTAAACGGCTTGAGCGATTTGTTTCTTCTTTGACACAAAATTACCTCGGAGTCATGTCGAGGGCGGAAAGGAGTGTCACGGTTTAAAAGTAATTCCTTCAATTGTTATTAACAATTTTAGTTGTTTATAACACTGTATATCGAGGACGGTGATAGATACGAGAAAAAGTGTCAACCAAAAGTGACTCCTTTCGTGAAACTACATATTTCATGTTTTATTACTTTTTACCTTCCCGATCTAGGAAAGTGATTGTAATCACCCCGAAAATTGAAAATTGAGTTTTCACCATATCTCCACATCTCCCCAATCGTTCGGCACCACTTTTGGAAAAATGTCTGTATGTGCGTGTGTGTGTGTGTATTTTTTTTCAAACAAAAAAAAAAGAAACAAAGAAGCCAACCTCCTTCCTCACGCTTCCTTCTTTCTCTTTCCTCCCTTTCTTTTATTAAATCTTTATTGAAAGCAAAACAAACAATTTACAAATGAAAAGAGCAAAATAAAGAAAAAAACAAGGGACAATACCCCTTGGCCTAAGCTAGTAGCAGGACAACATTTTATTTCCCAGTATCCCCAGATCACGACGGAACATCTGCGAAGCAATAGTTCGCTGCGTAGGGGACGACAGCGCGGCGTCCTCCGTAGCGAATCCTTCCGGTCGTTCACGGCAAGAAGATCCTCCGTTTACTCCAGATTTTTCCGAAGCTGTTCCTGGTGGCGCCGCTCCTGCACAACCTCCATTGCGAAATGGCTTGTCGCGTTCCATGCTGCCTCTGATGACAGCATAACCCCTACAAGATTTCCAGCGTTAATGGGTTTGCCTGAGCTTTTTTCCCATATAGATCATTGGACGTCGAAACGCGGACACACAAAGAGAACATGCTCCGCATTTTCCTAAAATCGCGGACACTTTGGGCAATCCGGGGAATCCTGATGCTTGAACTTGTAAAGATATTTCCGAAAGCACCCGTGTCCTGAGAGCATCTGGGTTGGGTAGTAATTGACTTGTCCATGTGATCGGTCAAGCCAAACATCTAGCTCCGGAATAAGTCGATGAGTCCACCGGCCTTTGGTCGAGGCGTCCCACTATAGCGGCCATCGCTGGATGCTGGTGTTACGCTCTTCTGTCTTCAGTTCCACTGAGCTCAGCTCAGTTGATGTATTGCGTGTGTAGAGTCGCCTACTCTCGTCCGCTAGAACTTCAATAGGTATCATCCCAGCAATAACACACACTGCTTCGGTGGATACTGTCCGGTATGCGCCAGCTACTCTAAGGGCATTCATCCTGTACACTGGAACAGCTTGCCTTCGTACTGCTTCAGTTCGTAGTGCATCAGTCCATATAGGGATACCATATATTAATACCGACGTGACAACTGATGATAACAAGAGCCTTCTCCTCTGTTTTGGCCCTTGAAATGTTCGGCATGACTCTTGCAAGGGCAGTCCCCACTGCACCCGCCTTACTGCTCGCATGTTGGACTTGTTGTCTAAAACTGAGTCGGGCATCAATAATAATTCCTAGGTACCTATATAGGGCTGGAAAGTTATACTGTGCTCGCCGACTTGCAGCGTGATGGTCTCCAGTTTCTTTCGGCTCGTGATGAGTAGTGCCGCAGTCTTATGCTCTGCAAGTTGTAGACCAATCGAGTCCATCCGTTTCCGTATCTTGTTAAAAACATTCTCAAAAATGAGCTCAAGCGTGAATAGGTGTTTTCCCACGATGGTTATAACCACGTTATCTGCAAAAACCACGAACTTTGTCCCCGTCGAAAATGCCAGTTTCAGCAATTCGTCGTACACGATATCCCACAGAAGGGGCCCCAACACCGAGCCTTGAGGTACACCCCCAGTCACCTTATATGTTTTGAGACCTATTTCTGTGCCATACTTAAGAACTCTGTCGATGAAGTAATTTCCTACCATCTATTGGAGATATGCCGGTACTGATAGCTTCGATAATGCAGCCAAAATGGAATCCCACCGTACCGAGTTGAAAGCGTTGTTGACGTCCAGAGTAATAACCAAACAGTATTGTTTCGTACCTCTTTTCCATCGTCCGCTCTCAATCGTTCTCTTCGCTGTTCTCACCAGGAGGTCAATAGCATGCAACGTACCTCGTCGTCGCCTGAAACCATATTGACCGTCGGCCAACAGGGGTTCCACCGCTGCCTCAATTCTCTGGTGTACTATGCGCTCCAGAATGTTGCCCGCCGTATCCAGCATACAGAGTGGACGATATGATGATGGCTCGTCCGGTGGCTTTTTCCCCTTGGGAAGGAGTACGAGTCTCTGTTGTTTCCATCTGCTGGGGAAAATACTTTCCTGGATACACGCATTATACATTTCGAGAAACATTCCGGGTGCTGCATTGATGGCGGCCTTCGACGCCATAGTGGGCACACCATCGAGATCGGGGGTCTTGTTGTTGCCCACTCTACTACAGGCCTGCAATAGTTCCTCAGCTGTAATCGGCGATATTCCGTCGATGATAGTGCCCTCCATCTGCTTTTTAGCCACACTCGTATGTTGGGGGAATAAGACTGAGACAATTCTTTCCAGAAGCCTAGGACAGGTCGGTGATGAAATCGGCATAGTCGCGTCGCCGCCACCGGGGACTCTCTGCATGACTCCATCAACTTTTTCGGTGGTATTTCTACCACCTCCTGAGTCGATCTTTAATGCCACAAGAAAACTGGTGATGTCGAATTTTCTCACATTCCAGCCGATTTCGTTTGTTTTGTTCGATGTGGGCGCGGACCTCCAATAAACCGACACGTCCCAGAGTACCGCTCGATGATCACTCGCCGTATAAATCTCGGATACCTCCCATGTACAATTGCCTTTGAGCAGGCTACTGCTGACGAAGGTGAGATCTATAATTGAGCTCGCTTGTCCTCTGCGAAACGTCGGTTCATGTGCATCATTCAATAGGACGACATCTAGAGTCGACATGGCTTCCAGTAAAGCCCGTCCTCGCTGATTGGTCTCCTTGCTGCCTCAGTCAACTGCCCAGGAATTTAAATCTACTGCAATTGCTACTGGGAAGTGCTGTTTCGCATCCACCACGAGCCTATCGAGGAATGCTGTGAAGTCTTCATAACAAAGACTTGGTGGTACATAGCAGCTGTACAGATATATACCATTTACCTTGGTCAGAACAAATCCAGACTGTTAGTCACCGTTATATGTGTTACGCCCTAAAAAGGCTAACATTATTTCCCAATGTAATTCAGATATTACGATAACAAGAAAGTGCCACTTAATATCCCAACACACATTTGGAAATGAAATGTTATGAAAAACGTGATCGTACATAACATGCAGTGGATTACAAGTTGGCAGCGTCGGCATTCTGAGGCTTGCTCGACATTGTAACCATACACCGCTACACCGTGTACAGCCTGTTGCAATCAGAGTTGAGGAGTTTAAATACTCAGCTCTGGAATTCATCGAGGCCTTTTAATTCAACAACTCTTGACAAGTTATGCGGGAGGCATTAGCTCGGTCTGTTCCTGTTCGAGAGTCAACGTGTTCGCAACGTTTTTGAGTTTCAACGGTTTCTCAATACCAACCAACTTCGGTTCAATTGACTAAATTCAACTTTTCACCTGTGTGTTAAAGATTCGAGTTCTGAATTTACGCCTTAGGGCTTGAATTTTCTAATAATAGTTTTCAACGCGATTCAACAAAAGTGTTTAATACATTATTAAATTCAGCCAAGCTAACATTCACCGATACACGTGATTATGTCGGGATCGTCGCCTTTTCACAGTACACCAACTCGACACAAACCGTATCCCACCGTATTTCACCAGACAATTACCGTGTTTAAATCATCGCATACAACCACCGATTAAGTTTGTATAAAGTGTAAATAATTTAGACAAGGTATTTATCCCCATATATTAACCGTTTGCCTTGCGGCTTAATCCACGTGTTCAACTGAAATTTATTTCCACACTTCCCAGCTCCTTTATTCATCCCCGTCTATCCACCCTATAACCTCAACGGATAAAATTTAGGAATTCAACATCCAAATTATAGCATGGTCCTTCGAGCCGGATCGGGCGGTATTGGAGAGTGAATAAAATTTTGCGGGTAAAGTGTTTCAAGAGACCAAAGTGAATTTCGATTTCGTACATCAACAACTTCGAGTGTTAACAGTGTTGCCAAGGAGAATAGACAATTGGACACAGTGTTCGGGTTTGCTTATATTCCGTCAAGGATGCGCGGCGACATTTTGAATTTTTCAACCCGATTATTCGAGAACTTTCGGGTCAGTCCGAATTCAACGACCTTTGCCGAACAAATCGGGATAAGAGTTCCCTCGGTTCACCGGCAGGTGCAGCACCTAAGTCGATAAACCCAACGATCGGTAACGTCGCGGTCGATCAGTTACCCGCAACGATCTAATTCAAGATCTCCGACGACGAAATGTCAACAATGCAAACTCCTGAGATGTCAACAACAATCGAACCCAATAACACCGACCCAGTCAATGAAGATTGCGCTACAATCGATGACCACGACAGCAAATCTCCCCCTTTTTGACGCCAATATCATAATTAAAACTAGGAGGTCTAAGGCTCCTGTCAACCCATCAATCAACGTCCCTAACGTCTCTGCAACAATCTCAGCCTCAACAATCAACGACATAGAGATGGTTTACAACAAAATTGGTGAGCTGAAAATGATTCATGCCGAATTATTAGAATTAACTTCAACGAACACAACAATTAAAGATCTAACGGGTAACGAGACGTACATTAAGGAGGAGTAGAGTGATTTGGTGGAACTCTCTGGGTCAATCATTATTAGAACACGTGAGGATCATCCGTACAAACAGGACAAGTTGAGTTACAACGCCTCTCAAATCGAAAGAGAAGGCCTGAAAATAATTTGGTGAATTAAAGGCCAAATTACCAACGATTTACGTAATCGAACACAAACGAGCTCAACGTCTTCCAACCAACTTCAGAAAATCCAACTGAAGAAATTCAACGGCAAGTTTGCTTCTTGGAAGGAATTCGCTGACATCTTCCAAAATCTGGCATGACTTGGCGCCTGCCGAGACATTGGTAAGGCTCAAAGAAGCCCTTGAGGGTCCAGCAGCGGAGCTTCTGACGAGTTTCACCGCAACGGATGCCAACTATGATAAGGCATAGGATAAGCTGAAGAGACATTACAAGAACCCTCGTATTATTGCATCAGCGCTGTTCAACCGAGTTGTCAACATGAAACCCATGTCCTTAGGGGATCCCAACTCGATGTCATCCAACGCACATATTGCCCAAGAGACGATTGATCAACTCATCAATACTGCGGGCATCAAACGAGAAGATTTTGACGAACAATTCGTTCTTCACCTGCTCAAACGCACCCTTAATGCGGAGCTTAAAACAACTTGGGAGCAACGACTTGGATCATGCACCGAGTTTGTCCCACTTGAGGAATTGGTGGAATTTCTCCAATCCACGGCAAGTGGAATAACCAACGGGGATCATCTGGAGACATCCAAGGCCAAGACGGTTTGCCTTGCGGCTTCATCCACGTGTTCAACAAGAATTTATTTCCATACTTCCCAGCTTCTTTATTCATCCCCGTCCATCCACCCTACAACCTCAACGGACAAAATGCAGAAATTCAATATCCAAATTATAACAGCGTGTACTTAGGGAGGACGGAGGCCGGATCAACCATAGCCTTTTCACACACCGACTTCGGGGATAAATAAAAAAATCGAACTACCTGAGGGTAGACTGGCCAACACCTACATCTCGTAAGAGAGTAGTAACATTACCATATCGGTAACATCGCAGAGGACATCATAGAGCTCCAGCATTCGGAGGGACACAGGTCTGCAATGAGCCTGGCATCTATGGAGATAGCATCAACAGAGCTAATTCTGAGAAACCATATCTACGTAAGTAGATTCTTTATATTGGCCAATTCAGTAAATAATCACAGATGAGTAGAGGGAATAGTCAGAGCAGCCAACGAGAAGAATCGGCTTCCAACTATTATTCTTCCATGGGACCAGGCGTAATGAGAGATCCCTACGAGGTAATATCCCAGGGAACCCATTCGATGACATTGAAGTGGTGGAAGAAGAAGGGCAAGAGAGTCCCCTTCAGGAGTACTCCACACCTTCAAATGTTTTCCTTCAAGCTGAAGGGAAGAGCAACGAGGACCATCCGCCGCGACGAGCAGAAGTCCTGAAAGATAAAGGAGATTACTTGTGTGAAGAAATAGTAGATTTACGACGGGCAAAACGAGAAGCCGATCAGCGGCTAGCAGCAGAGATGCGTCGCCGGGAAGGAATGGAAAATGAGAGAAATATTGCACAAGGGCTTCTATTAGATGCGTGGAACGCAGCCCAAAGTCAACCCAACTCTAACCATAACGTGCACAAATACCTGGATTTAAAAGGTGCACTCCAAATGGTTCGTAATTTCGGTGGGGAAAATTCAGACAAATTAGATTCTAAGTGTTTTCTAAAATCTGTGGAAAGTGTCAAAAACTTAATTTTTCCTGAACTGCAAGACTGTTTACTTGAAGGGATTCTTGGTAGAAAGTTAGAATCTGCTGCCATGAAGCAGATGAAATATAGGAAGATAACAACGTTTGCTGAACTCAAGATGGAGTTAGACACTTTGTTTGGTAAAACAAAAAATCTTGTTGGTTTACAAGTGGAATTCAGTAGACTATCTGAACGAGAGAGCTTTCGGAAGGAGAGAGGATGGCTGCCAAAAGTGTTCTAATGAGTATGGCTAAACTTGTGTTTGAACACGGATTACGAGGTCAATTACAGATCTTGGTAAGGGCCAATAACTTCAAAACACTCCATGACGCTTGTGCAGGCGCCATCGATTTGGAGAGAACTATCTCTGACTCTCACAAAAGGAAGAGTGTAGGGTTTTCTCCACAGAAAAGCTCAAGAGGGGGAAACAGATTTTCCATTAGCCGACAGTCCATCGGAAATTGTTTCAATTGTGGAAGAAACGGTCATATGGCTAAAGATTACCGTAACGCTCAAGGAGGCCAGCAAAAATCGACACTACCAGTCGCAACCGAATGTCGCAGTATCAACGCTTTTGGTAATGTTTGTAAATATTGCAAACATTCGGGTCATGAGATCACTGATTGCAGAAAACTGAAAAAGAAATTAGGAGTGACAGATGGACAGAAAATTTGGATTGGCAAGCCGAAGACTGAAGCTAGCTCAAAAAATTCCGAACCAAATTACAACCAGAACAGCAAGAAAAAGGTTGCTAAAATACATAAAGATTAAGTTTTACCGGTTGGAGCTTATAAGGTTATGATGTTGGAACGTTCAGAAAGGCAGGAAACCAGCAACATCAACTGAAATTAGATCGCAGATGTTATTATCTGTAAATGCACTGAAACAACCTACAATGTTCTTAGCTGATTCTGGTGTAGTAGCTTCATTGATCAAGCGGGATAAATTAGTTCAGGGCACGGAGATTAAGCCTGGTGTTCGTGTGCTTAGAGGAATATCAGGACAGGATGTAGCAACTCTGGGATAGGCTATGATATAGATCCCAATTGGAAACAAAAAATTGGGACATGTGTTCCAGGTGATACCTGAAACATTCCCTTGTTTGGGGGGAATCTTAGGGGTACCCACAGAAGATAAGCACACTGGAATTATGCGGACAAGCAGCTGACGTCTGGAGTCTTCATGGGGGAATGTCTCACCAAAGCTAGAAATGGCCATGTAATTCTTTGTGTTGTGAATACAAACAACGAGGATGCAAATCGTCAATTGCCGGCGGTCGAACTGGAAAATTTACCATTAGATGAGGATGACATCATTATGATGGTAAAAAGTTCAAAAAAGGGTTTATTGAATGATCGCATCAAACTTTTGCATAAATATTTGAGGTTATCTCACTTGAACGAGGACGAAAAAATGTCGCTGATAGAAATCTTGGAAAATTTCAACTCCACGATGCAGTTACCAGATAATTCCCCAGGAAGTACCAATCATCTAGAGCATGAGATTCCACTAAAAACAAACTCAGCACCAATCAATGCTAAGCCGCATAGGTTACCAAATTCTCAAAAAGGGGGAAGTTGATGGCCAGGTGCGGGACATGGGGTTGTGCTGCAAAATGGGGTTGTGCGCCCTAGTAAAAGCCAATGGAGTGCGCCTTTGCGGGTTGTTCCGAAGAAACTGGATGCATCTGGGAAGGTGCATTCCCACCCCGTGTGGTTGTTGATTTCAGGCGGCTAAATGACGTCACGCTTGGGAATTCATTTTCGTTGCCAAATATTTCTGATATCTTAGACCGATTAGGGAACGCAAAATATTTCTCAACATTGGACTTGGCTTCCGGATTTAATCAGATTCCTGTCAAGGCGGGGGACAAATGTAAGCCTGCATTTTCTGCACCGTATGGGCATTACGAGTTCAATCGTATGCCGTTCGAGTTGAAAGGCGGACCAGCTACATTTCAGAGGCTCATGAATTCCGTGTTGACCGGGGTTCAAGGAATTCAAAGCTTCGTTTATCTAGATGACATCTTTGGACAAAGCCTGGAAGAACACAATAAGACGTTGACAGAAGTTTTAGAACGTCTAAGAGAGCCTAATTTGAAGTTACAACCAAATAAGTGTAACTTTTTCAGGAAGGAAGTGGTATTGACATCAAGACTAATCCCAGCAAAATAGAGGCAGTTTCTAATTTCCCAGCTCCACAGAATGAAAAGGAGATCGTGTCCTTTCCGGGCCTAGCAGGCTATTGCCGGAAATTTATCAAGGATTTCTCGAAAATTGCCAAGCCACACACAGAACTCACTTCCACTAAAGAAGCAAGTCACCTGGACCTAGGGAGAGAGGGAGCAAGCAGCTTTTGACAATCTCAATAGAATGCCTGATTATAGCGCCAATACTCCAGTATCCACAGTGCGAGTAAACGTTCTTATTGACCACAGATGCTTCCAACAAAGCGATAGGAGCCGTCCTTTCTCAAGGAGAAATAGGCAAAGATTTGCCAATAGCCTATGCCAGCAGGACTCTCAACAAACCTGAGCAGAATTACAGCACTATAGAAAAGGAGCTTTTCCCTATAGTATGGGGTGTCAAACATTTTAGACCTTACTTATATGGCCGGAAGTTCATTGTAGTCACAGATCACAGACCGTTAAAATGGATCTTCCACGTAAAGGATCGAGGATCCCGTCTTATTCATTGGAGAATATTATTTGAGGAACCTGAATACGAAATAGTACACAAGGCTGGAAAAGTAAATACAAATGCTGATGCCTTGAGGGGCATAAATGTTGTAACTCGAGCGCAAACGAAGACAGAGACGGAAGACTCGGTCATTGCACCAGCTGAGGATTCCCACGATATTACGGGAGTATCATGATACACCGATGGCAGGTCATCCAGGAGTGCAACGGATGTACGCAAAACTGAAATTAAAATACTCCTGGAAGGGGATGAAGTTAGATGTTGAGAACTAGGTCAAATGCTGCAAAGAGTGCCAAATGAACAAATTGGGTCAAATTACCAAGGTAGCAATGGTAATTACGAGTAGCAAATAGGAGACTTTCAAAAGTTCGCCGTGGTCTTGTAGATGGCTTAAGGACAATTGTCAACTCATTAATTAGTACCATGGATGCCGAATATGCGCGAATTATCAATGAGAGACTCTCACGACTGGAAACCGATGCAGAAGGAACTTTTGATAATTCACGGAAGCAGTTAGAAATCCTTAACTCTACCCTTATACAGTTTGAAAATACTGAAAAGACGATTGAGAAGAATGAAGAGGTCTTGATGGAGTTCATCAGAAGGAAGGATGTAATGCTCTGAAATGGCACCATGCTTGTCGTGGAAATGATCAACAAGATTGAATTGGCTGAACATCTCATGATAATAGAAATGCTTTACAGAGGGGTCATCGAAGATGCTGCGCGGATAAAAAATTTACTAACTAATACTAGACCATCATTGTTCGATACCAGAACATTTACGGCGAGAGAGTTAGTCACCCTCTTGAAATCAGCTAATTTACCAAAGGGTTTTAGCTTACCCTTCGAGCTGGACATAAGCGGAATGTATCACCTGCAGGAGGTATCCACCATCGGTGTGCATTTTATGGGTTTAAAAGTAGTCACTATGGTAGAAATACCACTGGTCAACTTTGAAGTATTCGATATTATGCTGACACATGAGATTCCTGCCCGGACAACGACCGAGTATCATTCATATTTGGAGAGAACGAATAGATTAATGGTTATTCATGGAGCCACCCAGCAGGACGTGCCAATGAGTTTGGGACAACTAGGTCAATGTAAGCGGTTACGCGGACAGTACCTGTCTACCGATTCATTCCCTATTCAGAAGGTCGAAAGTACGAGCCCTTGCGAAGTACACATGTACATGAATCCAGAAAACAACTCCAAATATCTGCAAGATAAAGTACGTGCGGCTGCAAGGACTGCTCCTTATAAAGATGAGAAAGGAAAACGCATGGTTCTTCATAGCTCCAGAGCCTGAGGAAATAGTCGGCAACTGTAGAAATCGGGAAAACTGAGAGACGCTTCAAGGATCGAAGATTCTGCGAGTTGAAGATTTTTGTGAAGCAGTAGCTTCGGATTTCACAATCAAAGGCCGCAAAACTCATATGATACAGTCCGATACTCACGTACATCCAATGTTGAACTTGACGTGGGATGAGAACGTGGTTATACAATTGAAACAACAGACTGTCAAACCAGATGGAGTTCAAATGACCAATGTCCTAGGGCACATGGAAGAGCTGCACAAACTCCATGTAGCATTGAAAGCTTCCGAAGAGAATCGGCTGGATGATCATAAGCATTTCGATTATCGAGAATTTATGTTGCACCCTTCATCGATCTTCACCCTTGTGATGATAGTCCTTGCGGCGATGCTGGGATTGTCCCTTTATTGCTGGTGTCGCCAACCATGGGCAGCGTCTGAGAAAGGGCCTTGATTCCGGACTACGACCATCATCAGTTCTATTGATTATAATTGGTGACGGTTTGTAATTACAAATTGTATCATTCGATGAATAAGGTCAGAAGAGAACATTACTAGATATAGTGATGAAAATAAAATGTTATGAGAAACGTAATCATACATAACATACAGTGCATTCCAAAGTTGCAGCGTCAGCATTCTGAGGCTTGCTCGACATTGTAACCATACACCGCTACACGGTGTACGGCCTGTTGCAATCAGAGCTGAGGAGTTTAAATACGCAGCTCTGGAATACATCGAAGCCTTTTAATTCAACAACTCTTGACAACTTATGTTCTCCTGATAGTTTCTGTATCAATCAGAACTTTAGTTTATTGAATTATTGTTGAAGTTAGATTTTTAATAAAGTTTATCCTCGGTTAAACGTGTGACATTAATCCAAGAACCCATCAACCGCTCGGGTACATAACATATGCTTCAAACGGCAGAGCACAGCAGGACCAAATAACTGCTTTATTTCTAGTATCGGTTACCCAGTTTGGGGTATATAGGTTCCTGTAAGGTTCCGAAATGACGGCAACATCAATCTTCAGGTTTCGAACCGTCTGCGTCAGCAGATGATGTGCTGTGGCGCAGTGAGCCAGGTTCACCTGTAACACTCGCACTATGACTGTGTACGGCTCTTCTGGATTGCACCCTGGTAGACTGGACGTTTGATGCTACGAATTACATGCGCATGGTCTTTCGTGGGCTCCAGTTCTCCGCATAGGACGCATTTCGGAGACGCTTCACAATCAGAGCTTTGTTCCCTTTTTCGCGGCATTTATAGCACAGGTCTGATCGGTCAATGGGACTCTTGCAATTAACGGCAAGATGTTCGTAGTGCCAACACTTGAAGCATTTTAGGGGCCTTACCACTGCCACGATGCGAGCATATACCAGGCTTATTCGTATTTTAATACCTTTACTCAGTATATTTCCTGCAGTAGCGGCAAGGAGTACCGCCGTAGCCGATTATGTCCCTCTATATGCCTTGCGAAGAGACTTGATGGCACTCAATGAGATATCACTATCTGTGCCATCAGCTTTCCTCAGGACATCGAGTATGTCTTCTTTCGTAGCGACGTCGTCGAGGTCTTTAATTTCGAGTTCCTCATGAGGTCCCTTATTAAACACTTTGGCTTCGTTTTGGAGGGCTCCAACTAGCGCCTTCTCTAACTCAACACCATCGTCCTTCATTCCTCTCGCAAGGATTAGGAGAACGTCTCCGGAAGCTGTTTTACGGATTTTTTCCGACTATGTATCCTGCCCCGTCGGGCGAATAATTAGCGCATCAGGGCGGATTGCTGCTTTTCGCTTCGACCGACGTTTAGTCTGCGTAGTATCGCGAAGATATTGGGGCGGGTTGTTTTTTTCTCCGTGTCTTGGCTTTCTTTCAAGCACTTTCATCGTCTTCTGTTGCAGAATTCGATACTTTCTCCATGGCCCCGTTTCCATCTAATCGGCCTCTATTTTTTACGAGGTCCTCCACATTAAGGGACGACATTGCTGCTGCCTCATCGGCGGCACTCTTGAGCTTTTTGCCCGTTGTGCAGTCGTGTTCTGTCCCGTCGTGTCGGTGTCTCGTCAGATGTCTTCGGTTTTTCAATAGACTTATGGCTACTCCCTAGGTTTAGCTGGGACAATCTAGGACCTGGAGGGGTGAGCCATCCAACTACTGGCAAGGGTGTTTTGCCTGTCCCTGTTTCCGTCATGCATCTTATTCGTTTTCCGGCCATTTGAATCTTCTTAGCCAGCTTTCTCATGTCTTCGTTGATGGTTCTCCTGTTTTTAGCGGTAAGAGAATTCGCTAGCGTTGCCAGATCATTCTCGTACAGGTCCCATGTGCTCTGCATAATAGGTACCGTTTCACTTGTAGCATTAAGGGCCAAGTGGGCCACCCGGGGACGATCAAGTGATGGTTGGCTCTTCCCACAATCCAAGGAGCCAGCGCCGGCCATCAGAGCTTTTACCTGGTCGGAACCGACGGCGGAATTTCCCTTTTGAGGGTTCGTCCGCGTGGGATAATATTATTTTATCATCACTGTTCATGTTTGCTCCACGGGCTGTTATGGGGAGCCCACCCTCGGGTTCGGGGGGTTTCTCTCATGTGTGTTTTTTTTTTTTTTTTTTTTTTTTTTTTTTTTTTAACACTCTTTCTCTATTCGTATTCACCCACGTCCCCGCTGGTAAGCATTACTACATGGGCAATACTACGGATCAGAGTACCCACCCATTGCGGCTGGGGCCGACTTCGCCATTTCAGCTCATCGTATTTCTAATCACAGGGTAAACCTCCAGAAACCCCTGTGATACGATGGCGGGCGTCTACGATGGAACCCTCCCTCCCCCCCCGCGCGACGGGTCGCGTTCGGTCCCGGCTCACGGTCTCACTTCATGGATACCGCCGATAGCACACACGGAATGTTCCTGCCATCGGTCGGAGTCCGTGAGAAAATATTTTTCAGAAAAAATATTTTGCAGTGAGCGGGAATCGAACGCGGGACCTTTAGAATAGTAGGCAGACACTCTACCGACTACGCCAAAGCCCCGTCTCTCATGTGTGTGTGTGTGTGTGTATGTATGTGTATGTGCGTATTCGTACGTATATACCCAAATTTGCCGTGAACGATTTCTTGAAAACTAATGGTCCGATTCGATTATGTTTTTCTATCGTTGCGTCTCCATGTAACTTAGTGCAGATTGGATTCTAGAGGGAATGCATTCAGCAGTTCTCAATAATTTTCATCGCATCTATTTTTATTTTTTGTTAATTTTAGATTATTTAATTTTAATGATAATTTTCATTTAATTATAAATTTAATAATATTTATAAAATTAGGAATATTTCCTTTTCATTTTTGATTTATTGACATAATAAATCATATAGATTGAATAATATGTTTTATATTAATAGTTTGACAAAAATATATTCCTATAATAATAATTTTTTATTTTTATGATATTAAATTGATTATTTTAATTAGATTATTAGGAGGTTTATTTAGTATATTAATACTTTTTAATCAGGTTGTGTTAAAAAAATTAATAGGATATTCTTCAATTAATCATATATCTTGAATATTAATTTCTATTATTTATAGATTTAATTTATGAATTTTGTATTTTTATATATATATATTATTGAATTTAATAGTTATTTATTTATTTATAAAATATAATTTGACAGAAATTAGAAGATTTCATGTATTTATAGATATAAATTATTTTAAATTTTATTTAGTATTTTTAATAATTTTCTATAGGAGGGATCCCTCCGATATTTGGATTTTTTATAAAATGATTTTATATTATTGAATTAATTGAGTTAGAAAGATGAATAATTTTAATTTTAATTATATATTCTTTACTTTTTTTTTTTTTATTTACGATTAATTTTTAATACAATAATAATTTATTATATAACAATGCATTTAATGTATTTTAGTCATTTTGATGATAGAGATATAATAACTATTGTTCCTTTAATTATATTTACTTTAATTAATTTTTTTATATATTTTTATATTTAAAATTTTAAGTTAATAAAACTATAAATCTTCAAAATTTAAAATATAAATAATATTTATAAATTTTAGTAAAAAAGATTATTAATCTTTTAAATAAATTTACAATTTATTACTTAAATCAGACATTTTACTAAAATTTTATAATAAAATATTTTTAAATTTGCAATTTAATGTTTTTTTTAAACTAAAAATTTAATGAAAAAATGATTATTTTCTACAAATCATAAAGATATTGGAATTTTATATTTTTTATTTGGTATATGAGCCGGTATAGTTGGTTTATCAATAAGAATAATTATTCGTTTAGAATTAGGTATACCAGGAAGTTTATTAATAAATGATCAAATTTATAATAGTATAGTTACTATACATGCATTTGTTATAATTTTTTTTATAGTTATACCTGTAATATTAGGTGGATTTGGAAATTGATTAATTCCTTTAATATTAGGTGCTCCAGATATAGCTTTTCCTCGGATAAATAATATAAGATTTTGATTAATTATTCCTTCAATAATATTATTAATATTAAGAGGAATATTAAATGTAGGTGTTGGGACTGGTTGAACTATTTATCCTCCATTATCTTCTTTAGTTGGGCATAATGGTTTATCTGTTGATTTAGCTATTTTTTCTTTACATATAGCTGGTGTTTCTTCAATTATAGGAGTAATTAATTTTTTAACTACAATTTTTAATATAAATATTTTTAGAATTAAATTAGACCAATGAAGTTTATTTATTTGATCAGTAATAATTACAGCTGTGTTATTATTATTATCATTACCAGTATTAGCTGGAGCAGTGACAATATTATTAACAGATCGTAATTTAAATACTACTTTTTTTGATTTTTCTGGAGGAGGTGAGCCTGTATTATTTCAACATTTATTTTGATTTTTTGGTCATCCAGAAGTTTATATTTTAATTTTACCTGGATTTGCAATAATTTCTCATATTATTTTTAATGAAAGTGGTAAAAAGGAAGTTTTTGGTTCTTTAGGAATAATTTATGCTATATTAACAATTGGATTTTTAGAATTTATTGTATGAGCTCATCATATATTTACTATTGGTATAGATTTAGATACTCGTGCTTATTTTACTTCTGCTACGATAATTATTGCAATTCCAACAGGAATTAAAGTATTTAGATGATTAGCAACATTAGGAGGAGTAAAAATAAAAAATAATTTAGGAATTTATTGATCAATTGGATTTATTTTTTTATTTACAATAGGTGGTTTAACTGCAATTATTTTATCTAATTCTTCAATTGATGTTGTTTTACATGATACATATTATGTTGTAGCACATTTTCATTATGTATTATCTATAGGAGCTGTATTTACAATTATAGCAGGATTTATTTATTGATATCCTTTATTTTTAGGATTAATAATACATGAAAAAATATTAAAAGTTCAATTTTTTATTATATTTATTGGAGTGAATATAACTTTTTTTCCTCAACATTTTTTGGGATTAAGAGGTATACCTCGTCGTTATTCTGATTATCCTGATATTTATATAATATGAAACGTAATTTCTTCTATTGGTTCAATAATTACTTTAATTAGTGTTTTATTATTTATTTATATTATTTGGGAAAGTATAGTTGTTAAACGTTATTTAATTTTTAATAAATTTATTAATTCATCAATTGAATGATTACAATATTATCCCCCAAAAAATCATAGATATGATCAAGTACCTTTATTAATTAATTAAAATTTAATATGGCAGAATAGTGCAATAAATTTAAGATTTATAAATAAAAATTAATATTTTTTTTATTAAAAATTTGATATATAATAAATTTTCAAGATTTTAATTCTTTT
The DNA here is from genome assembly GCA_026005395.1 of Asobara japonica. Taxonomy (NCBI): domain Eukaryota; kingdom Metazoa; phylum Arthropoda; class Insecta; order Hymenoptera; family Braconidae; genus Asobara; species Asobara japonica. The sequence goes on from BQMI01000384.1 coordinate 176,381, forward strand.
TTATATATATATACAATTGAATTTCATGACTTATCTTTAATAATTTTATTAATAATTTTATTTTTTATTATATATATTATTATTATATTTATATATAATTTAATAATTAATAAAAATATTTTACATAATCAAATTATTGAAATTATTTGAACTATAATTCCAATAGTTATTTTAATTTTTATAGCTATTCCTTCATTAAAAATTTTATATTGAATAGAAGATGATTATGATATATTTTTTATTACAATGAAAATTTTAGGACATCAGTGATATTGAAGATATGAATATAGAGATTTTAAAGATATTGAATTTGATTCTTTTATAATAACTGAATATATACCTATAAGTTTGCGTTTATTAGATGTAGATAATCGATTAATTTTACCAGTAGATTTTTATATTCGAGGAATAGTTTCTTCATTAGATGTAATTCATTCATGATCTATACCAGTAATAGGAGTTAAAATTGATGCCATTCCTGGTCGTATTAATCAATTTATTATAAATATTAATTATTTAGGAATTTATTTTGGTCAATGTTCTGAAATTTGTGGATTAAATCATAGTTTTATACCTATTGTATTAGAAGTTATGCCTTTGGAAATATTTTTAGATTGAGCTAATAAAAATTAAAAAATATTAATTTTATTAATTATTTTAAAATGACATTTTAATTTTATATATTAACTAATTTTATTTAAATAGTTTAAGATAAAATTTTAATTTGTGATATTAAAGATTTATTATAATAGTAATTTAAATTTATTAAATATCTTAAGAGATAAATTGTTAATTTATATATAATATAATAACAAATATTGTTAATAATATCCCACAAATATCAGCTATAGATTGCTTAATTTTAATAATATTTTTTTTTTATTTATTATTTATTATTTTTAATAATTTATTATTATATATATATTAAAGTTAATTATAAAAATTTAAATTTAATAAAAAAATTATATATTATAATTTGATAAAATTATATGTTGTTAAATTTATTTACTATTTTTGATCCAAATACATTTATTTTATCTATAAATTGAATTTCTACAATATTAGTATTAATAATTATTCCACAAATATATTGATTATTTAAGTCTCGTTTTATAATAATGTTATTTAATTTATTATTAATTTTATGTTATGAATTTAAAATTATTTTAAATATAAAATTTAATTTAAATAATTTAATTTATTTTATAGTTTTATTTATATATATTATAATAAATAATTTTATAGGTTTATTTCCATATATTTTTACTAGTTCAAGTCATTTGGTTTATTCTATAGTATTTTCTTTATCAATATGATTAGGATTAATATTATTTGGTTGATTAAAAAATTTTAATTTTATAATAGCTCATTTAGTTCCTATAGGAACACCATTTATTTTAATGTTTTTTATAGTATTTATTGAATTATTAAGTATAATTATTCGTCCAATAACTTTATGTGTTCGATTAACTGCAAATATAATTGCTGGTCATTTATTGTTAACATTATTAAGATTATTTATTCCTAATAGGTTTTTATTATATTTAATAATATTAATAGTTCAATTAATATTATTATTATTAGAAATATCTGTTTCTTTAATTCAAGCTTATGTTTTTGTTATTTTAATAATTTTATATTTGAAAGAAACAAATCAAAATAAATTTAATGAATAAATTTGTTCATCCTTATCATTTAGTTACAGAAAGACGTTGACCTATTGTGAGATCATTTGCTTTAATAATAGTTTTATTGAGTTTAATTGGAGTAGTTTATCAACGTGTTCATAATACTCATTTATTTTTATTTAATTTAACTTTATTTATATTAATTTTATTTCAATGGTGACGTGATGTAATTCGTGAAAGATCATATCAAGGTAATCATAGTAAAAAAGTTATAAGGGGAATTTATTTAGGAATAATTTTATTTATTTTATCAGAAGTAATATTTTTTGTTTCTTTTCTTTGAACTTATTTTCATATATTTTTATCACCAAGAGTTGAAATTGGAGGAATATGACCTCCAGAAGGAATTATATTATTTAATCCATATAGAGTTCCTTTATTAAATACATTAATTTTATTAAGTTCAGGTGTAATAATTACTTGAAGGCATTATGAAATTTTATATTCAAAAAATTTTAATTTAATTTTTATTAGTTTAATATTTACAATTATATTAGGTATTCTATTTATTTATTTTCAATATTTAGAATATAATGAAAGATATTATTCTATTTCGGATTCTGTCTTTGGATCAATTTTTTTTATAATAACAGGGTTTCATGGTATACATGTAATTATTGGTTGTTTATTTATTTTAATTATATTTATTCGATTTTTAATAAATCAATTTTCTATGCATCATCATGTTGGATTTGAGTTAGCTGCTTGATATTGACATTTTGTAGATGTAGTTTGATTATTTTTATATGTATTTGTTTATTGAATATTATATTAAATTAAATTTTATTTATTTATATAATATATTTAGTATTTTTAATTTCCAATTAAAAAGTTTAATTAATTTTAATATAAATAATTTTGTATTTAATTATTTTTTTATTATTTATTATTTGTTTAATTTTATTTTTTATTAATTTAATTTTTGGGAAAAAAGATAATTTAGATCGTGAGAAAATATCTTCATTTGAGTGCGGGTTTATTTCTATTAGTTCTTCTCGATTACCTTTTTCTATTCATTTTTATTTAATTGGTATTTTATTTTTAATTTTTGATATAGAGATTATTTTTTTATTACCAATAATAATGTTATTGAATTATTTAAATTTATTTGAATGAATATATATTAGTTTTATTATTATTATTATTTTATATTTAGGTTTAGAATTTGAAAAAAAAGAGGGGTCATTAAACTGAATTTTTTAGAATAATAGTTTAATTAAAATATTTAATTTGCATTTAAAAGATATTTATTTATTAATTTTATTTTATATAATTAAGAAATAATTTTTTGTTTTCAATTACGGTTTGAATGTTTGATTTTAAATAATCCTTAATTGAAACCAAATAGAGGTGAATTATTGTTAATAATTTTATTGAGATTTTTTTTCCAATTAAAATAAGTATTGAACATCACAAATTTCTAATCTTTAAAATTTATGGTTAAAATCCATTTTTATTTTAATTTATATAGTTTAATTAAAACTTTATATTTTCATTATAATAATAATATATTTTATATTTATAAATTATTTAAAGATTTGAAAAAGAGGGCGCCACGTAAGTGTTTAAGCATTAGCTCTAACGAACTCCCTTGAATTTCTGTATTTCTGCATTCTCCTCGCCCACGGGCGGTCTTTTTCTTGCAGACAGTTACATGCTGATTAATGTAACCGACATATTGAGACATCAATGATAACTGTTGGTTACAAGCTTAGGTTTCTATCAACATATGTGAATGTGACCGGCAACTCTAACCTCACTTTTTGGCCGGACTTGGCGATGCCAAGTCCTGTGCGGATGTGACTATTCACTAATTGGACTCCTAATCATCGCGGATCTTCATCTGTTGCTTCACGATTAGCACATGGCTGGCTGTACTCCTGGGAGAAATGCATATTTGATAGTGCACGTGGATAACTCGTGGATCAGGACCTTCTATAATCGGAATGTTATACTATTCCCTTGAGGTTACGTTGTGGATTTTTGACATCTCGCTTTTGGTTTTGCATCAATGTCACTCCTTTCTGGACGCTGATGAGTATTTTCCATTTTTCTTTTTTATCATTTTTGACATATAAACAAAGAGCTGCCTCATGTGATATCTTATCTACTGCGTCATCGAATGATAACCATTAATGCTCAGCCTGACATTCTCTTTAATACCGACCTCGGATATATCACCCTTGATTATCGATGGATGACTCTCAAACGACCTAAGTTACATTACCGACCTAGGGTAACTTGCCTGCCGACTTGACACTATTTTCTGCTTAAACTGGTTTTTAATTATTATAGCATATAATGGATGTAATGCACAGAAACGGAGACGAGTCTTCTGAAGACTCCGAAACTGATGATTTCGCAGGTGATAAAGAGGAAGTATCACTGAAAAGTATTATGGAGCTCATTAAAGGTAGCAATAAAAAGTTAGACAAAAAACTTGACAAAAAATTTAAATCCCAAGAAAGACTATTAGAGAAACTTAATGCCCGCATTGAGGATAATGAAAGTGCCTCATCATTAGCGTTAACTCGGGGCAATGAGGCAATGGATAGAGCCAAAAAGAATTCACTGGAACTGGAAATAATCAAGCAATCTCGTTTGAGTAAATTCATAGAGATATCAGGTGTACCACTATTACCGGAAACGATTGTGGATGATATGATTATTCAGATTGGGGCTAAGATCGGAACAAACATTAGACCTGAAGACATTGACCTATGTTATCGAATTGGCACGGAAGTCAAGCATAGTACTAGCGGCGAGCCTATTTTCCCTGGAGTAATCGTGAAATTTGTTCGAGAGTCCTCTAAAATGTCAATGCTCCGTGGAGCTGAGCTACTAAAACGTAGCTTGACTACTTCCGAAATGGGCTGGTCGGTGAACCACCCGACGAAGATATTCCTTAATGAGAGGCTCACTCCTCATTTTAAAAAAGTCTTCTTGGAGGCGAGGAAATATAAGCTCAACAGTGTTTTTAAATATGTATGAACGTTAAGTGGTGTGGTTCATGCCAGAGTAGACGATGGATCTGCTCGTGTTACTTTTCACTGTGTGGAGGACATATACAAATCAGTGAATAACTCGGATAGTTGTGTCAACACAGGTCCATCTCAGCCTCTCAAGGACAAGGATAAGTTGAGAATGAATATGGATAACATCCCGCTTATCTCTGAACAACATACGGTGGCATCGAATTCGGGCTTAAAACGGAAACAAGAGGAAAAGGTTATCTTACAGCTGAAAAAAAGGGGGCGTGGTAGACCTACAAAAGACTCGGCTACTACCGCGGATAAAGCTTCGCCTATGGCCACCACATCTAACAAATCATAGCAATCAAAGTCATCGGTCCAATCTGCTGCGAAGTATAGTGCCGGACTTAATGTGGGACATATCAATATTCAATCGCTCGCTGGGCATTTTCAGCAGTTTAAATATCTAATTAATGACTTAAGCCTAGACATCATTGGTATCTCAGAAACTTTTCTGAAGCATCATATTGATAATTGTCGTATTGTTCTCCCTGGTTTTGAGATTTTTAGAAATGACCGTATTGGCAAGCAATGTGGTGGAGTCGCGGTATATATTCGTGAGGAATTTCGTGCCATACTGATTGATTCATCCCCGGAACTTTACTCTGCAAACCCTGAATACTTGATCTTGGAGGTTAGTACGATTGGTTTGTCGAAAACTGTGATTGGGATGCTGTATAGGCCTCCTAACAGTGGTTTTCCTTTTGCTTTCTGGGAATCTCTATCGAATTTTATGCATTACTTTCAAAACACTATTGTATTTGGTGATCTTAACATTGATCTTCTGAACCGTGAATCTTATGGCAGCAAACATTTGTTAAAGCATGTCGTTGAGCTAAAGTTAAAAGTTATTCCATTTAGTGCTACTCATCATACGGCCACCAGCCATACGTGGATTGACCACGTACTGGTTGGTTAGAATATTAACGTGGTCTCCTTCTCACAGCACTCCAACTCTTGCTCTGGACATGATTTGCTTGTAGTTTGTCTTGACCTAGCCTGTCCTCCACCTGTAGTTAGATTCATCGAATACCGTGATTTCTCAAAATTTGTCAGATCTAGTTATCTTAGAGATTTGAGTAGCACTAACTTGGACAGCTTTTATAATTCAAACTCTATAGACTTCAAGGTAGCTAGGTTTAACGAGATCATTAGTCGTACAATTGACAAGCATGCCCCGATTCGTAGGGCCTCGGTCAGGAAGAGACCTGCACCGTGGCTTTCGGAGGGGGTTACAGAAGTTATGTGTAGGAGGGATCGTGCCAGAGCGAAATTTAGGCGTTCTGGTGATTCCTCTGATAAATTAGAATTTGTACGTTTAAGAGGTCTGGTCAAGAAAATTTTGTATAAGGCCAAATCGGAGTACTATCTAGAACTTTTCGGGGACACATCTGATTCCAGAAAAAATTGGAAAACTCTTAAGACTCTGGGTGTTGGAAGAACCAAAAAACATAAAAGCAAATTGACGGTTGATCCTGAGGAGCTCGCTGAGTTTCTCGTTGATATCTGTAAATCTGCTATGGTTGGTCCAAATCTTAACTGTGATAATGACGTCTCAATGACTCGCGCAACACGATCCTTTAATGATCCTAGTCAGCTAAATGGGGACTGCCAGCGTAAATTTTCTATCTCTAACATAACACTGAAAGAACTTTTAGATAACCTGTTCTATTCTAGATCTAAATCTGTGGGACCTGATTCTATCTCGGCTGATATAATCGAATTATCTCTCCCTTTTTGCGCCAATCTCATTCTACATCTCTACAATTTTTCTATTAGTAATTGCGTTTTCCCTAGCTGCTGGAAGGATGCTCTCATCTGCCCAATCCCTAAGGTCAGGAACCCATCGCAATGCTCTGACTATCGGCCTATTGCACTGACATGTTTTCTGGCCAAGGTTTTCGAAAAAATCATCTCCCTTCAAATCATGGCTTTCCTTGAAGGTAATGATAAGTTGAGCTGCTTTCAATCGGGTTTCAGGAAAAGAATGTGCACTCAGACTGCTCTTTTAAACGTCATTGACGATATCAAGTTGGCAATGGATGAGAGGTTGGTTACCATATTGATTCTATTCGATTACTCAAAGGCATTTGATATGGTTGAGCATAGTCTGCTTTTGGAGAAACTAAGTTTGCTTGGTTTCGCCAAACCAGCCTGTCGTTGGATTAAGTCCTACTTAACTGATCGTAGGCATTGTATTTTGAGTGATGGCGTTAGATCCAACTGGGTGAATGTTTCTAGGGGGGTGCCTCAGGGCACTATTTTTGGTCCATTATTCTTCATCTGTTTTACAAGCGATGTTTCGCAGTACATTGTGCATGCGAAGCATATGTTGTATGCGGATGATTTACAAATCTACATGCACTGCCCTCCTGATCAGGTCAATTCGACGATTGGCAGACTTAATGTCGAAGTTGATGCAATTCGTAGGTGGTCGGACTCGAATTATCTTACCTTAAATGCAAAAAAGACTCAGGCTATCATCATTGGCTCTTCCAGGTCCATAAATGATCTCAACAAATTGGAACTCCCTAAGATATGCGTTAGGGGTGTTGCTATTAAATTTTCTACCCATGTAAAGGACTTGGGGGTACTCATTGATCAGACCTTGAGTTGGGATGAGCATTACAGGCAGATAAGGGGTAAGATCGGTTGCGTTTTGTATCAGCTCTGGACAGCCCGGGCTTGTATCCCTCGTGGACTGAGAAAACGTCTAGTGAAAGCAATGATCTACCCTCATATAGATTATTGTTGTTTGTTATTAAATGGCTGCACGGAAGCTATTGAATCTAAACTGAAGAGGCTGATAAACTCTGGGATCCGATTCATTTTTGATTTGAAAAGGGATGAATCAATCAGTCCTTTCTATGGTAAACTAAATTGGCTAATGCCTAAATACCAAAGACAATATTTTCTTGGTAAGCTTACGTTCAATATTATCAATGAGTGTACTCCAAAGTACCTTGCCGATAGACTTGAATTTAGGTGTAATATGAACTATCGCATCGGGCGTACATGTGAGCTCGACTTATTTGTGCGTTTCGCCAAGACAAATATCGGTCTCAGTTCGTTTTCGATTGCCTCCGCTAATTTCTGGAACTCAGTCCCTAAAGAAATTCGTAACTCGAAGTCCTCAATTGAATTTAGTAATAGACTTTATGCCCATTTATTGGAAAGACAGGCTAGTGATGTCTATGGTATGTGATGACACTCCTCCTTTTACATTTAGTATAAAACCTCATTTATGTTATATTGATTCTATGACTGATCTTTGTGGTACCAACTATCGAAATGAATTTATAATGATATTTTTGATTGATGCTAATTAATATTTTATTGTTTATATCGTGTACTTATTAATAACCTAATTTTTGTAACGATTCTTGTAATAGTCCTTAGGGGGTCTGGTTGCCCCAGGACTTCAATAAATTGCTTAAAAAAAAAAAAAAAAAAAAAAAAAGATGTAGAAATCATATTAATATTTTCAATATTAAACTTTATTTAATTTAAGTTATTTAAATTAATTAAATTTATAAATATATAATTATTATAATTATATATATTGTAAATATTATAATTAGTAAAAAATTTAAATTATAAATATATTTAATTTTAAAGAATATTTTAAAATAATAAAAAATAATATTAATAAATAATTCTATTCATGAATTATCATTATGTATTAATAAATTATTATTAAATTTAAGTATATTAATTTTATTTTTTTTTAAATAAAAGGTAAAAATCATATATTATTACTAAAATTATAAAAATAATAAATTAAATAAAAATTTATATTAAATTTTATTATGGGTAATATTATTCCTAGAATTAATCCAAATAAAAGAAAGAAATAAATCAATAATTTTATTAATTTATTTAAATAAATTATATTTAGTGAAGAAAATAAAATTCAATTTAAGATTGATCCATAAAATAAAGATTTAAATAATAAAATAATAATTGAATAATTTATTAAATTATAAGAATAGTATAAATTTATTAAATTAATTTTAATATTAGTTATAGTTAAGTAAAATATTAATCGAAATGTATAAGAAACTGTTATTCCTATAGATGAAAATATTAAAATAAATATTAATCAATTAAAGTTATTTATTATAAATATTTCAATAATAAAATCTTTAGAATAGAAACCTGCTAAAAATGGTATACTACATAATGGTAATGATGCAATATTAAAAATTAAATTAATATTTGGTATATTAATATTTATAAAAGATATAAAACGAATATCTTGATGATTAAAATAATTATGAATTATAATACCTGAACATAAAAATAGTAATGATTTAAATATTGCATGAGTTACTAAATGAAAGAAAGTTAATTTTGAAAAATTTATGGAAATTGTTAAAATTATTAAACTTAATTGACTTAAAGTTGATAAAGCAATAATTTTTTTTAAATCAAATTCTATATTAGCTCTTATACCTGCTATAAATATTGTTGTACAAGATAAAATTGATAATATATATATAATTTTATAATTTATTAAATAATTAAATCGAATTAATAAATAAATTCCAGCAGTTACTAAAGTTGATGAATGTACTAGTGATGAAATAGGAGTTGGTGCAGCTATTGCTAAAGGTAATCAAGATGAAAAAGGAATTTGTGCTCTTTTTGTAAAGGAAGTAATTAAAATAATTAATATTATAATATTATTAAATTTATAATTAAATATAAAATTTCATGAACCATATATAATAAATAAACCAATTAATATTAAAATTATAATATCTCCAATTCGATTTATTAAAATTGTAATTATTCTTTAATTAAAACTTTTTTTAGAATAATAAGCTACTAAACAATATGAAGATAAACCTAATCCATCTCATCCTAGAAGAATTCTTATAATATTAGGGCTAATAATTATAAAAATTATTGATAAAATAAAAATAAAAATTAAATAGAAAAATCGTTTAATTGAATAATCATTTATTATATAGTTTATTCTATAAATAATAACTATTGATGAAATTATTATAACAGTTCTTATAAATATTAATGTTATTCAATCTAAATAAATAATATAAATTATTTTTATAGAATTAATTTTAAAGATATTTCATTCAATAATTAAATTGAAATTATTTAATAATAGAATAATTGATATAAATCAAATAAAAATATTAGTAATTATTAAATATAAGGATGTAATAAAAAAAATAATTTAATTTTTTTAATTTATATTATAAATAAATTTTAATTAAATAAATAAATAAATTTAAATTTAAAAATAATAAATTTGATGGTAATCAATGTATAATAATAATTAAATATTCTTTACAATTAATAGATTTAAAATTAAGATAAATATTAATTTTACCATATTGTGAAAAGGAGTAAATGAAAATAGAATAACAAGTTCTAAAAAAAGAAATAAAAATAATAATAAAAATTAATAAACTATTTCATTGAATTAAACTATTTAATATTAATATTTCACTAAATAAATTTATGGATGGAGGGGCGGAAAAATTAGCAATAGATAATAAAAATCATCATAAAGTTAGTGAAGGTAAGATATTAATTAAATTTTTATTTATAAATATTCTTCGTGATTGAATACGTTCATAATTTAAATTTACTAAAAAAAATATACCAGAAGAACATAATCCATGAGCAATTATTATTAATAATCTTCCTTTAAATCTTATTTTATATAAAGTAAATATTCTTGATAATAATATTCTTATATGTACAATTGATGAATAAGCTACAATTACTTTTAAATCATTTTGATTCATACAAATTAATCTACTAATTAATCTACCAATTAAGCTAATAATAATTATATAAATATTTATAGAAGTTATTATATTTGGGAAGATTATTATTGAACGATAAAGACCATATCTACCTAATTTTAATATAATACCAGCCAAAACTATAGATCCACTAATTGGAGCTTCAGTGTGAGCTTTAGGAAGTCATAAATGTAATATATATATGGGTATTTTAATAAAAAAAGCTATATTTATAATTAAAAATAAATATAAATTATTTATATTGTAAATATTTTTTATTCATAAGATATTTATTATTGATGTATTATTATTTTGTTGAATTAATATAATTATAATTAATAAAGGTAGAGAACCTACTAATGTATAAAATAGTATATATATACTAGCTTGAATACGATCAATTTGATAACCTCATCCTATAATAATTAAAATAATAGGAATTAATCTAGTTTCAAAATAAATATAAAAAGTTATTATATTTATTGATAAAAATGATAATAATAACGTTAAAGTTATAAATATTATTAAATTTATAAAAAAAAATTTATTTTTTGTTTTAAAAGTTATTGTTATAATAGATAGAATTATAATTCAAATTGTTAATAATGATAATCTAAATCTAATTTTATCTATCCCTAAATTATAAAAAATTTTATTTCAATAATAATTAAAATAAATATTATATATAAATGTTAAAAATATTATTATAAATAAATTTAAAATTAAAATAAATATTTTTCAAATGTTTGTTATAAGAATAATTATAAAATAAATAGATAAAATTAATATAATTATTCTTATCATAATATTAAATTTAAATTTATTGAATAATCATTTCCTGAATTTCGAATTAGATATACTAAAATTGATAATCCTAAAATTCTTTCACATACTCTAATTCTTATAAATATAGAAATGAAGAATAAATTTATTTGTAAATTAATTAATGTAAAATATATATTTAAAAATATATTAATTATTATAAATTCTAATATAATTAAATTTAATAGAATATTTTTATAAAAATATGAAAATATAAAACAAGATAATAGAAATATTAATATATTAAATAAAACATTTATGTTTATAAGCTAAATAGTTTAAATTAAAACATTAATTTTGTAAATTAAAAATAAAATTATTTTTTTAGCTTTAATTAAAAATTAAATTAATGTAATAATAAAATCAAAAAAATAAAATAATTATATTATTAATCTCCAAAATTAATGTTTTAATTTAAACTATTTATTGAATGAAAATTAATTTTGAAATATTCTATGTATTTTTTTTTTAGATTCTATTCTTTTATTAATTTTATTAATTCCTATAAATATGTATAATTTTCATCCTTTAATATTGAGAATTTTATCAATTTTTTATACTATTTTTGCTTGTTTTAAGTTAAATTTAATAATTAGCAGTTATTGATATTCTTATATTATATTTTTAGTGATAGTAGGAGGGGTTATAGTTATTTTTATATATTTTACTAGTTTAATTAATAATCAAATAATTATAATAAATATAAATTATTTTATAAAATTATTTTATAAAATTTTTATTATTTTATTAATATTTTATTTATTAATATATTTAAATAAATATATATATATATATATAAATATATATGAATGAGAGGGTTTAATTTATTTATTAATAAAAGTAATGAATTAATTAAATATTTATTTATGGACTATAGTTTAAGAATAAATTTATTTATTTTAATATATTTATTTTTTATAATAATTTGTTCAGTATTAATTTGTATAAAAAATAATATTCCTTTACGACAAAATTTAAAATAAATTTTATGAATAAATTTATCAATAATAATTTATTATTTAAGATTATTAGTGATTCATTAATTAAAATACCTACACCAGTAAATATTAATTTATGATGAAATTTTGGTTCAATTTTAGGTATTTGTATATTAATTCAGATTATTAGTGGTTTATTTTTATCAATACATTATACATCAAATGTTAATTATTCTTTTTTTAGAATTATTCATATTATACAAGATGTAAATTATGGGTGACTTATACGTTTAATTCATATAAATGGTGCTTCAATTTTTTTTATATGTATATATATTCATATTGGCCGTGGATTATATTATAATTCTTTTTTTTTTTTTAAAACTTGAATAATTGGAGTGATAATTTTTTTAATAGGTATAGGTACAGCTTTTATAGGATATGTTTTACCTTGAGGACAAATATCATTTTGAGGAGCTACTGTTATTACAAATTTATTATCAGCAATTCCTTATTTTGGCACTATATTAGTCGAGTGATTATGAGGAGGATTTTCTGTAAAAAATGCTACTTTGAATCGATTTTATACATTTCATTTCTTAATACCATTTATTGTATTATTATTAATTTTTATTCATTTAATATTTTTACATGATACAGGTTCAAGAAACCCATTAGCATTAGATAGTAATTATTATAAAATTAATTTTCATAATTATTATACATTAAAAGATTTATTAGGTTTTATTTATTTAATTATATTATTAATAATTATTGTTTTAGAATATCCTTACTTATTAGGAGATTCAGAAAATTTTATTATAGCTAATTCTATAATTACTCCAGTTCATATTCAACCTGAATGATATTTTTTATTTGCTTATACTATTTTACGTTCAATTCCTAATAAATTAAGGGGAGTAATTGGATTGTTAATATCAATTTTTATTTTATTTTTTTTACCTTTTTTTTTAATAAATAAATTTCGTGGAATAGGATTTTATTTTTTAAATCAAATTTTATTTTGATTTTATTTTAATATTATTTTATTATTAACTTGATTAGGTTCTCAAGTAGTAGAATTTCCATATGTAGAGTTGAGGCAAGTCATAACATTATTATATTTTTTATATTATTATTTAAATTATATAATAATGTTAATATGAGATAATATTATAATATAAGATAATGATCTTGAATAAGTATATATTTTGAAAATATATTATAGAATTAAATGAATTCTATTATCTTTTAATTAAGTAATATTTATTATATTATAGAAATTAAATTCTAATTTTTACTTAAAAATAATTTAAAATATAATTATTGAAATTATAAATTTAAAAAATAACATATAAAATATAAATGTGATTAAAATTATAGGTAATATATATATTGAACATAAAAATATTAATAAATCATAACGTATTCGTGGTAATGTAGCACGTATTCAAATAATAAACATTAATCAAAATATAAGAATTAAATAAAAAATTATATTAAATAAATTAAAATCAAAATTTATTATATTAAATATAAATATTATAAATAAAATTCTAGCATATTCTGATAAAGAAATTAAAGTAAAACTATGTCTACTATATTCAATATTAAATCCTGAAACTAATTCAGATTCTCCCTCAGATAAATCAAATGGGGTTCGATTTAATTCTGCTAATATTCTTATTAATAAAAATAATCTAAATGGTCAAGTAAAAATAATTATTCATATGAATTTTTGATAAATTATAATATTATAAAAATTTAATGAATTAATTAAAAATAATGATAATAAAAATGAGATAGAAAAAGTAATTTCATAAGAAATTGATTGAGCGATTGAACGAATTGATCCAAGTATAGCAAAATTTGAATTTGAAGATCATCCTGTTAATATTAAACCATATACTCCTATTCTAATTAAACAAAATAAATAAAGCGTATTAAAATTTCAATTAATTAAATTTATTTTAAAAGGATAGATTATTCATAAAGATATAATTAATATAAATATAAAAAAGGGGGATAATATATAAATATATATATTTGATATTTTTACAATAAATATTTCCTTAAATAGTAATTTTATTGCATCTCTAAAAGGTTGTAAAATTCCTCAAAATTTAATTTTATTAGGTCTTTTTCGGTAATGAATATATCTTAAAATTTTTCGTTCAAATAAAGTCAAAAATGCTACATTAATTATAATTATAATTAATATTAGTAGCAATATAAGAAAATTACTCAATAAATAAATATAAATTTGTATAATATATTACTTGTAATCTAAAGTTACTTAACTAAATTCTAAATTTATAACATTAATCTGTCAAAGTAATTTAATTATTATTTTTATTATTTTTATTAATATAAATTATTTATTATATAAATTCCTTTCGTACAATTATATATTTATAAATTAAAGATAGAATCCAATCTGGCTTACGCCGATTTTAACTCAAATCATGTAAGATTTTAAAAGTCGAACAGACTTAAATTTAAAATTTTTTTCATTTTTATTATATCTTAATTCAACATCGAGGTCATAATCTTTTTTATTAATATGAACTTTTAAAAAAAATTATGCTGTTATCCCTAAGGTAATTAATTTTAGATTTAATATTTTAGAGTAAATTTTCATAAATTAATGGTTTTTGATTAAAAAATTTTTTAAATTTTTAAATTACCCCAATTAAATTAATTTATATTAATTATAAAATAAATTTATAAAAATTAAATTAAATTAATAAAATTCTATAGGGTCTTGTCGTCTTTTAATTTTATTTAAGTTTTTTTACTTAAATAAAAAATTTAATTAAATTATTTGAAACAGTTTATATTTTATGTAATCATTCATTCTAGTTTTTAATTAAAAAACAAATTATTATGCTACCTTTGTACAGTTAAAATTCTGCAGCCATTTAAATAAAATCATTGGGCAGATTGGACTTAAAATTAATATACTTTAAGACATGTTTTTGTTAAACAGGTAAATATAAATTTTGCTTAATTCTTTAAAAAATTATTTATTAAAAATAAATATTTAAATTTAAAAAATTATTTACTAATTAAATTATAATTTTTTATAAATTTATATTATTTATAATAATTTAATATATTTTTAAATTATTTAAAATTTTTTTTATTTAATAATAAATTATTAAATTTTTTATATTAGAAAAAATTTTAAATTTTATAATTTTATAAATTATTTTATATTTAATTTTAAATATAAATTTAAAGTTTATCCCTTAAATTTTATTTAAATAAAATTTATTTAATTTTATTTTATTTATTTATTTTATATTTAATTTTTAAATAAATTTTAATTAAAAAAAATTAAATTTATTCTTAAATAACTAGATATAATAAAAATTGTTTAATATATAGTTTCTAAATAAAAATTTTTAATAATATTGTAATCTTAATTTAAATAATTATTTAAATTTTTTTATTTCGAGATATTAATTATATTTATATATTTTAATTAATCCTGATACAAAAGGAAAAAAAAAATAATTTTTCTTTAATATATTTATATAAATTATTTAAATTTAATAAATTTATAATTTTTAAAAAATATTTATTAACTAAATTAATTTGAAATAATTTTTTTTATAATATTTTAAATTTTATTTAAATAATTTTAAATTTATAAATTTATATATTTTAATATTGTACAAATTAAATTTTAATTAAACTAAAATTTAAATTCTAAAATTACTTTCCAGTAATTTTACTTTGTTACGACTTGTCTCAATAATTGAGAATGACGGGCAATATGTACATATTTTATTAAAAATTTAAATTATTTTAATATTAAATTCTTTTTTTTAATAACATTTAATTTTATTAAATTATAAATTAATAAATGTAATTCTTTTTTTCTTAAATATAAATTAAATTATGATTTGAATTATATTCTTATAGATTTAATAAATTATTTATTTAAAAATTAAATTTTAAAACAACAATATATAAATTTAATCTAAGTATTTTTTATAGTTTATTATCTATTATAAAATAAGTTCCTCTAAAAATAAAATACTGTCAAATTTTTAAAATTTTAATACTTAATTTTTTAATTTATGTTTAGTATTTTAATAATAGGGTATCTAATCCTAGTTTATTTAAAAATTTTTAAAAATTTATTGATAAATTAATTTTAAATTTTAAATTATTTATATTTAATTAAAAAATAATTTTTATTTTAAATTTATTTTTATATTATTTTAATTGAGATATATTAATTTATATAACATGTTTAACCGCAATTGCTGGCACAAATTTTATTTATATTATAATTTTATTTAAATAAATATGAATTTTTATAATAATTTTATATATTAATTTTATTTGTATTATTTAAATTCCTATAAGTAAATTTTTTATATAAATAAAAATTTTAATTAATATTTAATTTAAAATTAAAATTTAATAAATTAAATGAGGTTGGGGCATAACATTATTTATTACATCAAAATAATCCTTTAATTTCAGGCACTTCATTTATATAAAGAAGAATATTATTCTATATTAAGGGTATGAACCAAAAAGCTTAAATTAGCTTATCTTTATTTAATTTATTGATAAAAAAAAAATAATAATTAATTAGAAAATTTGTTTACATTTTTATTTAAATGTTAAAATTTAGTTAATTTATAATATTATAATTTATTTTTAATAATAAATTATATTTATAATTAATAATGTTTATTTAATTTATTATTAATTATATAATTAAATAAATTTAAATAAATTAATAATATTTATAAAATAATTAACAAATTTATTTATATAAATAAATTAATTAAATTAATTAATTTAAATAAATAAATATAAAAATTTAGTTAATTTATAATATTATAATTTATTTTTAATAATAAATTATATTTATAATTAATAATGTTTATTTAATTTATTTAATTATATAATTAAATAAATTTAAATAAATTAATAATATTTATAAAATAATTAACAAATTTATTTATATAAATAAATTAATTAAATTAATTAATTTAAATAAATAAATATAAAAATTTAGTTAATTTATAATATTATAATTTATTTTTAATAATAAATTATATTTATAATTAATAATGTTTATTTAATTTATTATTAATTATATAATTAAATAAATTTAAATAAATTAATAATATTTATAAAATAATTAACAAATTTATTTATATAGATAAATTAATTAAATTAATTAATTTAAATAAATAAATATAAAAATTTAGTTAATTTATAATATTATAATTTATTTTTAATAATAAATTATATTTATAATTAATAATGTTTATTTAATTTATTTAATTATATAATTAAATAAATTTAAATAAATTAATAATATTTATAAAATAATTAACAAATTTATTTATATAAATAAATTAATTAAATTGATTAAATTAATTAAATTGAGGAATTTATTTAATTAATTATAATTTACGATTTTTGAGATATAATTTACGATTTTTGAGGTATAATTTACGATTTTTGAGATATAATTTACGATTTTTGAGGTATAATTGACGATTTTTGAGATATAATTTACGATTTTTGAGATATAATTTACGATTTTTGAGGTATAATTTACCATTTTTGAGGTATAATTTACGATTTTTGAGATATAATTTACGATTTTTGAGGTATAATTTACGATTTTTGAGGTATAATTTACGATTTTTGAGGTATAATTTACGATTTTTGAGATATAATTTACGATTTTTGAGGTATAATTTACGATTTTTGAGGTATAATTTACGATTTTTGAGGTATAATTTACGATTTTTGAGATATAATTTACGATTTTTGAGATATAATTTACGATTTTTGAGATATAATTTACGATTTTTGAGGTATAATTTACGATTTTTGAGGTATAATTTACGATTTTTGATATATAATTTACGATTTTTGATATATAATTTACGATTTTTGAGGTATAATTTACTATTTTTGAGGTATAATTTACGATTTTTGAGGTATAATTTACGATTTTTGAGATATAATTTACGATTTTGAGATATAATTTACGATTTTTGAGGTATAATTTACGATTTTTGAGGTATAATTTTGCTAATATAATAATAAATTTATTATATATATATATATATATATATATAATAAATTTATTAAATTAAAAAAAATAAATTACATAATTATTTATAAATATATATATATATATATATAATAAATTTATTAAATTAAAAAAAATAAATTACATAATTATTTATAAATATATATATATATATATATATATATATATAGAAGAGCCTCTCCAAACAACTCTGCAATTTGTTGGTGGCATACAATTCTTGGGGCATGTGAGCGGAGCCAGATGGCAACAGCATTCGCATAGGCTGTTTGCAATGGACGCATGCACGTAACGTCTAATGCTTGCAGTCGGTGAGTGCAGTGCGGTGGAAGACAAATGATAATTACACCGTTAGTAGCAGCATATTGAAGTACCTCCAGGTTGTATTTATGTGCTGGATGACCATCACATATCAATCCCACCGGATCATCGACTGATGCCCTAGCAAAACCCACAAACTTTTTGAACCAAATATAAAAAGTTTCTTTGTCTATCCAGCCCTTGGGCGTCCTGACGAATGTGCTGCCTTGCGGTGCGCCAACTGTGTAGTCATTGGGAATAGCAGCATTTTTATTCCCTGGATAAACAAACATGGGAGGCATATGTTCCCCCGCTGCTGAAACACACATCTCAACTGTGACGAGCTGACCTCTTTCAGCTGAAGTCCTTGTTCCCACTTGTTTCTTGCCTTTTCTGCCAATGATTTTTGGCAGGCGTTTTGGCACAGTCAGCATCCCAACTTCATCAACATTCCAAAGCCGATCTGCCCCGAAATTATACTTCTCCATTATCTCCTCAAACACATCAAAAAATTCACCGACCTTTTCTCGACTGAACCCCTTGGCTCGAGCAGCAGACGTTGCTTCCGGCTTGCGTATTGATAACAGTTTCCCTCTTTTCATGAATCCTCTCAACCAATCTGGACCGGCCCTCTGCTTCTCCTGATTAAATGGGTGTTTGATTTGATTCCTCTTGGCCAATTCATATCCAAGTTCCCTTATTTCTCCAGGTGTGAGCTCATACAGGCGATTCTCCATGCAAAGCAAATAACTAGTCAATTTCTTCTCTTGCTCTTCAGTAAAGACTGGTTTGAAGTGTCCCAACTCTGAAAAAAAACAAACCATAATGAATTAATTCTCGGCAGGTTTCATGATAGGCATAGTATTATCAAGACTTTCAAAGTGGAAAGACAGAGGTTCATTATCCATCATATTAAAATCCTATAAAAATACCAGGGAAAGTTCCATTAAAACCGGACTAAAAACGTCACCAACGATATCTAGCAGGCTAAAAACGCCACAAGGGCCTGGCAACATCCAGAAGACAACGAGTGAATCCACGAGGATAACACCAGCAGATAAGAGGACTCCAAGACACTGAGGTTCTTCCACTATTTCTATAAAATTCCGTGAGCAGTTCTATTGTCATTCTTCCAATTATTTCATACTTCTGTCAATGAGAAACTGTCTTCTCAGTGGGAAAAATTGACGATTTGCGTGGGAGGAAAAAATTAATATGGGAGCATATTTTGAAGAAACAATCAGAACAATATGAGAACAATGGACTTACCTTTTTTTACAGCATTTGCTATGGATCCATCCTCCTGGTACTTCTTGGTACGTCTGAATAAAGTGGTTGCTGGAACTCCATATCGTTTTGCAGCTTGCCGAAAACTCAATGTGTTTGCATTTACATCTTCAATAGCTTGTTGCATTGAATCGGATTGCCACGATTGACGATCCGTTGTTCTTCGATATTTGCCAACCATTCTGCTAGCTTAGACGAAAAACATTTTTTTAATTAAAATAACCCTGCATTCACTGCAGATATTTACTGAAACAAGATTATAAATATCTCAGTTTTCAGCAAAATTCGACAAAAATACTTAGCTGATTGAGATGTCACACGAGCACTGATCTTCAACACACGACAATGTCGAACAAAGACTGGTTGTAATTTCTCCAAAAACATTGTTTTGATGTTATGCTCATTTCAATTAATTTAGCTAGCCCGCCACCTCCCATTAGTGTGGTGCGCCGCCGCGGTCCAAGTCTAACGCGGTAGTATGCGGTATTCAAACACAACAATTACCGTTGTTATTTTGTATTTTTTTTCAATACAATAGAGTGTGTGATTGATCTTTCACACCACGAATCTATTTATACCATTCATTTTCATTCCTCCCAAATTGGAAATCAGAAATGAAAACAATATGAAGAAAACCTTGGAAAAATGCGTAATGTAACCTCAACATGTCATTTTCAGACGGTTTTTTTATTTTCAGAGACACTTAGAAAAACAAACACCCTCTTTTTAAGTGCCTGGAAAAAATGTGTGAAAATAGACAAAGTGTCTGGAAAAAGGTGTTTTTCCCCTAACTGTCTGAAAAACAAAAAGTGTTGCATATTCATTCCTGAGTTGTTTGCGCTAGTGTTCCATTTTGCCCCCCCGTTCCGTTTTGCCCCGCTGTTCCATTTTGCCCGGCCCTCCCCTATGTCGTTATATATCTGAACTTGTAATGCAAATATATGCATTCAAATATGTCACATACATTTTACCCACTTTCATTGTTTTTTCAAGATATATCCGAACATGTAATCATTATACATATTTCCCCAGATAGGCAAAATGAATATGAGTTACTTATTTCATACACGAATTATATACTTTGTGGTATTTCAAACATATAATTTATTATCCCTGTTGAATATATATTCATATATACGTGAAATATAAGCAAAGTATGTAACCATCACATGTAAATGAGATATTTTCAGAATATACGCCGCTTGTATACTTTAATATGTAGCCAGCTTGAATATGTTATCTATATATGCAAAATATAAATCACATATACAGGTATTAGTTTTCGACATGCTTGTAAATATATATGCAAAAGATATGTCAAATATAGATTACTTATATGCTTTATATCCATGCCAATATTGTACGAATGCTGACAGATGACAAGAATTTCTCTTTGTTCGCGGCTGACTTTTTTCAATAACTTGACCTCGAGATAATTGCACAATTGAGACTCATGTTTAACTATTTTGGTGGTAACAAAGTCCGATGCAGGTAACAACGAGGACGAATGTTCTCAAGGTTATGGAACCCATGTGCCAAATTTCATGAGATGAATAGAGAAGGGGCGAATGAAAACGTGATGATATTCCCCATATTCACTTAATCTTCAATATGTTTATTGATCCCCTAAGGGTTACAATGACTTTCGCCCCCTCTCTGATCTGCTTTACACATCAATCCTGAACATACGGACTTTTAGGGCTTCCGTCCCCTTTACAAAACTCTTACAAAGGGCAACCTTAACCTAACCTTAACCTAGACTTATCTTTCACTTTACCTTCTAATACATTCCTCTTACCCAACTAAATCAACCATAATCGAATCAGAGCAAAGAGTCAGGGAATCAGGGGGGCCTCCGTTTCCGTGCTCCTCGTGTTCTTTTTTCCACAATCGTCCCCTTCGAGTCCCACCCACACGCCCCTCTAACCCCCCAACCCTCGTCTCCTCTCCTCAATCCTCCAGCCGCCTATTCTACCCCATTCCTCTTCTGCCCCCTACCACTATCGGTTCCTTTCTCACTCCGCCATTCTCACCTGCTATTCTCCCTCCTCTCTCCCCTTCCATCACCACTTTCCGTCCTTCCTTAACTAAGCACCCTTTTAATTCGCACCATGTCCATACTTCCTCCTCAATCCATACTCTCCCCCTTGTATACCTTACCCCTTTACCTATAGCTCTCCCTTCCCTCGCTTTCCTTTTTACTGCCCACGTACTTCTTCTCTCCCTCCATGTCAGGTCGTTTTCGATCCTTTCTCTTCTCCCCTTCAGTTTTCTCTTTTCTACCATCACTTCCCTCTTCGCATCCATATCTTTCAAACTCACCCACACTAACTTCCTCTGATTCGTTCCATCCTCACTCCCTAATACTCTTGTGTCCTCAATCACTCCCTCCACCCCTAACGAGCTCAACAGCCCCTGCGCCACTTCTCTACTACGCATACTCATCACAGACATACCCCTTATTATCACGTTCCTCTTCCTCTTATCTCTCTCCTCCTTCTCCTGTTTATCCACCAACACCCCCACTCTCTTTCTCCATTCCACAGCAACCTCCTGCCTTTGAGAGCCCACTTCATCTCCACCCACCTTCTCATCCAAACGTACCTCCAACTTTCCTACCCTCCCTCCAATCTCTTTCACTTCCTCTCTCCTCTCTTCTTCCATCATCCTGTCATTCTGACCCTTCTCTCCTAACTTCTTCCACATTCTCTTCTTCTCCTCCTTCCATACTTTCTCCCATTTGCTCAACTTCTCAGTCATTCCCCTTAAACCATCTTGAATTTCCTCTCTTACCTCTTGCATCTCTCTCAAACATCCCATCACCTCTTTTTTCAGCGAACTGATCATCGATACCACCACTTCTATGCCTATTTCACCCCTTTCTTTTTCTATCTCATCTCCTCCAACCTTCTCACCCAAGCTCCCCTCCAACCTTTCTCTCCTCTCTTCAATCACCTTTACTTCGTCTCTCTTATCATCTTCCTTCATTCTGTCCTTATCACCTATCTCCCCTATCTTTGCCCGCATCCTCTCATTCTCCTCCTCACATTCCTTTCACCCTTCACTCAACTCCTCACTCATTCCCCTTATATCACCTCTCCACTGCTCTACCATTTCTTCACACTGCCCCCTCATCTCCTTTCTCATCTTTTCGAACAACAAAACCAAATTTCCGATACCCATTATATCTTCTCCGTTTGATTTTCCCCCTCTCCTAACCGCACACTCCATCTCCCCCCCCCCCCCCCCCCCGGCTCTCGCGAACTTTCGTCCGTCCCACCTGCCATCCCCACTCTCCTATATTGCCTCACTTACTTCTAATTCCTCAACCTTACCCTACCCAACCTGTCTTGAAACTGTCCCTTTTTGCCACCCTCTTCCGCTGTCGCCTCTTGCTCCACACTCACACATCCCACACGTACTCACTTACTTACACCCACACTCCCTCTGATCCTTATAACCTCACTCTTCTCTTACCTCCTATTTCATACTTCACACTTTCCTCACACACTTTTCTATCCTAACTTTACTCTCTCTCTCCTCCGAAATACCACCTACTCCCTTCCCTTACCTCCCTTCACTTTTTCCCTGATTTTTCTGCATGAAAAATCTAAAACACCTATCCTTCCTATCCTCACGCGCCCGACACCCTTCGCACCGGAAACGGAAGTCTCCTTAATTATTAGTTATTTCCATGATTCAAATTTATTCGGATGAGCACATGCAATGAAATTTTGGTATTTTGGCATGTGGATTAGAGTCACTTTTGCTTGAATTTGATGGACATTTATAGCCGCAAAATCCTGATGTTTGTTGCTGACGAATGTCAAGTGCAATAATCGGCGATCCTTCGACAATGGTGAAGTATCTTTTCCGTAATAATGACCTATACCATAACATTGCTGAGAACCAGGAGAAGAAAGAATGACAAACTCTTCGATTTCAAACACTTCTTAATCCTTTGATAAGATGATGTAACTGCTGTGTTTCTTCGGTCTCTTATACTGCTTCGAGGGAACCATCTCGCCATTAATGATTATCCTTGAAGCGAGTTGGATTGTCCCAACATTGTCTGGCTGAATATTGAGTCGTCTAAGTGCTAAATAATACGAGCGATCGAGATCTGCAATTGGCGCTACTTTGCCCACGACGCCAACATCTTCAATCTGTAGAGAAACTCTTTGTAAGACTTTTCTCTGCAACTTCTTTGAGACAAAGCCCCTCTGTGAATCATCCAATGCTGCTTCACAGATATTTATCAGCTTAATGACTGAGATGTCGTACCGAAAAGAATCACAAATTTGCAATGGAACACCATTTGAACTGTGAACGGAATTGTTCAGAATGAAATTATACGACTCGTACATGAACGCACTGTGCGTCCAAAGAGGTCCCCAATTCAAAACGCTGTCTGGTAGATGAATTAGGAGATGTACATTGAAAGATACATGTTTAAGGCCATACAATTCCTTCACCCCCTTCAAAAACTCATATAGACAGTGACGTGCGTAGGCTACTTCAGACCGCATAATGGAAGTTCTTAATAGAATCGAAATTCCATCTACAATGGAAAACATGTATGTCGGAAACATACATTGCACATATATATCGAAAACATACAACGGATGCATATATGGTGTATATATGTAACATTGAAACTTCACATGTAAGGCGTATAAAACGAATATAAAACATATGCATATATTATGACCATATATTTCACACATATTTTACATCCAATCTTCATACAGATGAGATCTATAACAGAAATAAAGTGATATATGAAGAACGTATAATTGAATACATATATCTCACATAAATGCGATATGTACGTGTGATTATATCTAAAATATCACCAACATACAATCCATTTTTTTAAATGTTAAGTGACACATATATAACTCATATTTAACCACATATATAAACGCGGCCAAAAATGACTTTTCAAACTTTATCTTGGCATATATCTCAAATATATGAAATTTATTTCCCATTATATGAAACATATAAATCGCCTATATTCTTTCTATAATTTCACATATATAACTTTCTGTGCGGGTACACATTGGATGCTTAATGACTTTTTCGCCAACACTCATAGTTGATTGTTAGTAACAAAATGGATTCTTTATATCGATCGATCCTGCATCTCCCGATTAGAGAAACCGGATTCTTTGAGACGAGAGATACAAACCTCTCGCATCTCAGAGTTATCTTAGCCCCCATTGAACCCCTGAGTGAGCCGTGATTCGGTCGACGGGAATAAGGAGATTCTGGCAGTCAGAACACGCACCACCAAGTTAGTAATAAGGACAAGTGACTCGCGTTGATAGTGCGGTAGTTGGTGGTCAAGAGTGTTCGTGGTCGTAAGGAGGTTGGGAGATAACCCCTTGGTCCGATCAGCCTCTTGACGTCCCAAGCCCTGAGGGGTCCCGAAGGATACGCAAGTGATCCGGACCTTCTCCTAGAGTCGAGCTACCTAGGAGAAGAAAGAACCATCCTAGAGATAGAAATATCTCTAATGGAAAGCCCGGGTAATGCCCGTAAAAAGGCTATTATACGTTGTTGCTATGCCACGTCCTGAAAAGGCGCGTGGCACCGACGCATGATACACTCCGGACTTGGTGGACCTCGACCCTCTACCGTGACAAGCTGATACTAGCTCGGCATTGCGAGAGGCCACGTCGCAAGTCCTCTGGGTACATAATTTTCCCCAGAGGCCTGTTTCTGTCTAACTCTTGGACTGGCGCCCAACTATGTGCGTTAGAGAGAGCCCAACTACTACGGCACTATATAGTTCGGTGGATTGTCCTGGTGAAACACCCGGGAAAATCCCCTGACAAAATGGCGCCCGAAAAGTCAAAATCAGATATCATCATCATCTCAAATACATTTGAAGAACATTTACGTGGTTGGGAAAAGTTCTCGATAAATTGAGAGACCACGGGTTAACCATCAACCGTGCAAAGAGCGTATTCTGTCGATCCGAAGTGAAATACCTCGGCTTCGTCGTGAATAGCGAAGGTCTCCAAGGACCCTGATAAGACGTCCGCGGTTCGCGGAGTTCCCAACGCCACGGAAT
The DNA here is from genome assembly GCA_026005395.1 of Asobara japonica. Classification (NCBI taxonomy): domain Eukaryota; kingdom Metazoa; phylum Arthropoda; class Insecta; order Hymenoptera; family Braconidae; genus Asobara; species Asobara japonica. The sequence goes on from BQMI01000384.1 coordinate 202,404, forward strand.
CTAAAACAGATTCGGCGATTTCTGGGAATGGCGTCCAGGTATCGACGATTCATACCAGACTTTGCGACCATAGCCCAACCGTTGACATGTCTGACCAAGACAAAACAGCTGTGGGTATGGAGAGCAGAACAGCAAGAGGCTTTCGAAGCGCTGAAAAGGCAGTTAACGACAGCTCCAACCCTTGCTTGTTCCGATTTCTCACTGTCTTTCACCCTGCAAACGGATGCAAGTAGTGTAGGATTGGGTGCAGTCCTCACGCAAGTGCAAGAGGGGCAAGAACGAGTAATAGCATATGCTAGTCGTTCGTTGTCGAGCCCTGAAACAAAATACACGGTAACTGATCAGGAATGTTTAGCGGTCGTGTGGGCAGTAATGAAATTCCGATGTTATTTAGAGGGATATCCCTTTACGGTAATTACGGACCACAGTAGTCTCCGAAGGCTAGACAACCTGAAAGATCCCACTGGAAGACTAGCGAGGTGAAATCTCAGGCTGATGGAGTATGACTACAAAATCATGCATAGGAAAGGGGCATTACACCATGTGCGAGACGCGTTGTCACGCGCACTGGAAACTGCGATGGACTTGCTCAACGTGGTAATAGACACGGAAGACAAATGGTATTTACGCCGTTGTCGATATGTGGAAAGAATGCCCAAGAAATATCCCTTGTGGATAATTCGGGACGAAATGTTGTATCGCAGAAAGCTCAATACCATAGCTTCAGCGCCCAATGAAGACGACGACGAGTGGAAGCTAGTTCTCCCTCGCGAATTACGACGTGGCGCTATTCGAGAGTGTCATGATTTGCCGCAGGCTGGACACCAAGGAGTTGATAAAACCTGTCAACAGCTGTCCATAAAATATTATTGGCCAGCGATGTTTGAAGATGTGATGGCATATGTGAGCACATGTCATGAATGCCAGCGCTGCCAAGTGCAACAACTGGTGCCGGTGGGACAAATGGGTCCTCGTGTAATCGAGAAACCTTCGTCCTGAATCTCGGCAGATATCATGGGGCCGTTTACATGCAGTAAATCAGGTCACATGTATATCCTAATGATCCAAGACATCTTCACGAAGAGGATCGAAATTTGCGCACTGAGACAAGCGACAGGTGCGACAATACGCAAAGCATTGGAGGCGACGATCATCTATCGGTGGGGTGCCCCTCGGGAATTGCTAACCGATAACGGTACCGAGTTCATAAATAGGGGCTTGAAAATTCTGGCAGCTTCAACTAACATGAAACATCGAACGACGCCCCCGCATCATCCGCAGGCGAACCCCACCCTAAAAGGTGAATCGCTCGCTGAAAGCAATGATACGAGCGCACGTAGAATCAGATCACCGTGAGTGGGATTGTCACTTGGATGCGTTTCGACAAGTTTGGACGAGAGCCAGAGCCAGTAAATTCGCTAAAACGGAAGCTGGAAGGCGATGTGGAAGTTGAAGAAACTCTAACGGAGGCCTGGGTTGAACGCATGCAGTGTCATGCGTTCATGATACCTTGAGGTTGGCTTTTGATGAGTCGTCCCTTCGAGTATATCGATCGTGGCGAACATAGGGAGATGCACCCGCATCTCCCGATTAGAGAAAACGGATTCTTCGAGACGAGAGATACAAACCTCTCGCTTCTCAGAGTTATCCGTTTGTTTTTTCGAGACGACAGTTTTCAGTTAAGTTAGCTTTTGCCATGACGATCAATAAATCACAAGGTCAAACCTTTGACAGAGTCGCAATCGATCTTCGCCGAGATGTGTTTAATCATGGTTAATTATACGTCGCATTGTCACGTGTTCGTTCATGGGCTTTTTTGAAAATTTATTTAGGCAGTCAAAGACAATTGAATACTGTGAAAAAACGACGTAATTACCGAATTATGTCTGTGAACCATCACCGAAATGGATGCATTGTTAGCCTTGACACGTGTTGGAAGTAGTCAGTGAAAGAATGACCGATCACCCGCGTCTTCAATTAAGTAGGGTCACCAATATTGTATGAACAAAATAAAAAATCTCCAAGGAGGATTGTAAAATACTATGTAAATAGAATAAAAAATGAATGAAGTATTCTGTATATATATACACGTAAAGAATATATAGATTTTGTAATGATAGATATCGATGGAATAAACTCCATACTGTTCATATTCAACACTTAACCAATTGTATTGCAACCTACATTTTCCGAATGTCCCTTCTCTGAGATCTTTCACCTGCATGTTTCTTCTTCAATAGTTATATAATCTGTAAGTTTCACTAATTGTAACGGAATTTCATAGTAGTCGGAATGTAAATTGATCTCTCGTGCATCCGCCAAGTCGTGTGTATTTATATGCAGCAGCAGTTCTACATTCAAATGTCGGTTAATCTGAGATTTTTTTCCAATTTCAAGTTTTAATTTTCAGTTTCAAGTTTTTAATTCAAGTTTCAGGGCCAGTTTTTGATTAATGAGCGTCATATTTAATTTTGACTTTACGGCTTCTAACTGGTCCAAAATTTAATTCCGGCCAACCACAATGCTTAATTTTAACTTTAATCGCAAATAACGTAATAGCGAACTGGCCCTCAATTCCGATTTTCAATCGCAATTTTCCGCTTCGATTTCAATGTTCAATTCCAATTAAAAATTTCAATTTTCAATTTCTCTTTCTCTTTACAATTAAAATTTTCAATTTTCAATGTTTAACTTCAATTTTCAATTTTCAATTTGAACCTTTCCATATTTACGAGTGTGTGCTGGAGAAAATTAGAGACAATCCCAACGCGCATTGTTTTATTAGTTGGATTGTGCGTTAATCAGCTATAATTGATATCTAATGCTAATCAACGGAGCGGCCGCTTGCGGCCGGGACGGCGCTAGTAAAATCGTAAAAGTTATGGCACAAAAGAGTCGAGCTGAAACCAGCGGTCGGTCATCGAATGCCCACATTCGAACGCATCACGATTAGTTTTATTTCGTTTAACGTTGCCTTTTTATTTCCACCAATTTCATTGGTGCTATGCTTCCGAATCATACCGGCTTTGGAATGGTACCAAATGGAACATTTGTGTGAAATTTCGAGTCTCTGTGACAACAACTGTAGGAGGAGATGTGGGAACAAAAAAATGGTGTGTCATGAAGACACGCGATAGAAGTGAAACCGAATGATTGGATCGGCAAGGATTATTTAATTTTCTATGTTTAGAGGGAGAGGAATCATTTTAATCACGTGTCAAACACTTCTTGATAGTAAATATTAATTTATTCATCATAATATCTATACTTTTTTCAAGATACAATAATATTAGTATGAATATGATGAATTAAATCTCAATCCGCTTCACCTTCATTCTCTGGTAGACTCTTCATGAACGAAATGATAGGTTTGTGGTAACTAAAATAGGTAATGAAGACTCTTGACTCCAAATTTTCGATGTAACGTGAGAAAACTGCATCTTCATTGATGAGTGTGCTCTTTTCAATATACTGGAGTTCCTGAACATCTTGTTCTGTAATTTCTGCTCCATTATTCTTCAATTTATATAATAATTGTAATAATGAGGGCCAACCAACTTCATTAGCACTCATAGTTAGGAATAACGTGGGTTTTCCGAGTTGTCTGATCATTGCGAATAAGTCTCTCTTTCTTTCAGCCCAATACCAAGTCGAGTTAGGGATACAACGTAGAAAAGCCAAGTTGCTTTCTATACAATGATTTATATACTCCTCTGATTGAATTTGTTCACGTGTAATTTTTGTGTCTTTACCTACGTGTTTAAAAGCAATGGATAGACTGTCACGGACTCTAAACCTCATAATTTTCATTGCCATATAGAGTAAATGATGAGGTGTAACCCCACGTCGATCAGATCTCCTTAGCTCACTGGTAGCCATCATGAATGGAGTCACATTGAGATCTTCACTAAAGCGCCGGAATTGTCCGAGATAGATAGTAGGGAATGTAACTCTTCTGCATGCTCATCAAATAATAGACTGTGAGGGACATTCATTTCTCCAGGAGCAATCCTCAAATATTTATCGTCATTCCAGAGTAATGTGTGTTGCTGAGCGAACAGGCTCTCCTCCATGGGGATGTCTTCACTGAGTTCATCTATAGGTATCTGATGAACGACACAATCCTCATTAAAGGAAGATTCATGGACTTTGATGTCGTACAGTTGATACAATGGACTCGGTACTAAGCATCTTAGCCATATTTTAATATTTCTCTTGTTTATTAAACCTGTCAAGTAGCTTGATCGATGAATTTTTTTTCTCTTGATATGAACGTAAACACAGTGATCGTCGTCAATGTTCCTGGGCAAGTGATTGACCATTGTATTGACATCCACTGGAACACTGATCACCTGCCCCAAAATTCCAAATTGCCCATGCACATGACGCAATCTGCGAATTTGCATAAATGGAATTCTAGGAGAAATGAGTCTCTCGGACACTAAATCTAACTTCGGAAGATCTGCAGGGATCGGGGGCTATACAAAGCCATTCAATTTCGACAATGTTGGAATTTTGTCTCTCCTCAAAGCCTGGCGACAGCTGGTGCATGCCAGCTCATTATTACATCTGAATTCTGGAAATTTTTGTTGAATACGAATTTCATTTTCAACGGATAGAGTCTTCAAGTCATTTTTAAACCATAATCTGTCACATACACAACACGTAAGTCTGAATATTGTAATCGATCACCACTATGTACATCACAATCAGGAGGAGGATGAGTCGAAGTCGTTGCTAATAGTTCATTCTCTGGATTATTTACACTATCGTCCACACTGTCACGTAAGAGGTTAGCACGTGTTTGCCTCCGTTCCCTGCTATCTCGTTCAATGTCAGTTCTACTTTTTTTCCGTTTTCTATTCTGAACAATTCCTTCACTCGCCCGTTTTTCTCCCGCCACGTTTTTGCCCTTTCTGCACCCGACTTCGGCATATTTGCACAAAACTCTCGATTTAAGTAATGAAGACACGCACAAAAACAAAATACGTTGCTTATGATCACTGTGTTAGAAACCAACAGCTGTTTTCCGCGATCGCGACGCCGCCTGAACGCAGAGAATGACATGAAAGACAGAAAGTCTTCCGTCTCATTCTCGCACGATACACGAAGGCCTCTCACTCTCGCCCGATAGACGAGACGTAAGGTAGTCCGTCTCACTCTCGCTCGATTCCCGGAGGCCTCTCACTCTTACTTACTACGTTACAGCGAGCGTCACCAAAAAGGTTGCCGATCGAGATTTCAAAACCCTCCCATAAGAAGTTTCACTTCAAAAATTAACAATGTTTATCATATGCCTTAAATGGGCTATGGTGGTACTCCAAAGCGATCTGGGAATCGGACCCGCCGCCCAAATCTGGTTGTCGTCCGCAAGACTGGAGGTTCAACCTCTTCGATTTGACGTCTATAACAAAATACTTGTGGTGGCGAGAGAGGACAGGAAAGGGTCCATCGTAAGGAGGCTCTAGCGCTTTTCGGACGGCGTCTCGACGGACGAATACGTGAGTGCAATCACTGAGGTCTCTGAAACAGAAAATAGATCATTTGCCACGTCTAGACATGGGCGTAGGGGTTAAGTCAGCAAAGAGCCGGCGTAACTCGGTGACAGCTGTGGCCGGGTTTGATGAAAACTTGCGCGATGGTTGGAGAAATTCACCAGGAAGACGAATCGTATCCTATACGTAAGCTTATGATCCGTATAAATCGTAACATGGCCCCCCTCAAAAACGTGATGAAAGTTTTTTACGGCTTGATAGACTGCTTGCAATTCACGGTCGTAGAGACACAGTTTCTTATTCTTGTCAGCCAATTTCTTGCTGAAAAAATGTAATGGCTGCCAGTCGCCATTAATCTTTTGTTGAAGTACTGCCCCAACCGCGATTTCCGAAGCGTCCGTAAAAATAGCCCAAGGGACACTCACGTCTGGGTGAGCCAGAAGAGCTGTTTGAGCGAGGCCTTCTTTGCATTCATCAAAGGCTAACTCCAGCTCTGGAGTCCATGGAACCGGGTGAGTACCGCGGACTTTTGGTCCACGTAGACAGTCACTTAGAGGAGCTTGGAGTATAGCAGCATTTAGGGTGAATTTGCGATAAAAATCAACCGTACCCAAGAATCTCCGCAACTGCTTCACCGTCGAAGGCTTAGGAAAGTCGCGGATGGCCTGGACTTTGTCGGGTAACGGGACTATCCCAGACGCCGATACCAAGTAACCGAGGAATTTGACTTCCGATTGACCAAAATTGGATTTTGCGACATTGAACACCAACCCATACTCAGCTAGACGCTCAAAAATGATTCTCAAGTGCCGTTCGTGCTCACCATCATTTCTGGATGCTACAAGTAAATCGTCGACGTAGGGAAAAATGAAATCGAGGTCTCTAGTGAGCTGGTCCATGAACCTTTGAAACGTTTGAGCGGCATTCCTCAATCCAACGGTCATAAAAGGAAATTCAAATAGTCCGAGCGGCGTGATAATTGCAGTTTTGGGAATATCATTAGCCGCCATGGGAATTTGATTGAATGCCCTAACTAGGTCTATTGTAGAAAAAACAGTTCTTCCACATAGACTCGCCCCGAAGTCCTCCAACATACGAATGGGATATTTGTCCGGGACTGTTCTAGCGTTCAACGCCCTGTAGTCCCCGCACGGCCTACACTCTCCGGACTTCTTTGGCGCCAGATGCAAAGGAGCCGATCATGGACTACACGATACCCGACATAAACCGACCTTAATCATTTTACTAAATTCCTCTTTGGCAATTGCCAATTTATCTGGCAGAAGTCGACGCGCCTTAGCAGTAGTTGGTGGTCCCGGCGTTGTCAGTATGTGATGAGCGGTATTACGTTTCACCCGGCCAATAGTGCCTCCGGGTTTTGCAATTTGCGGAAACTGAGCAAGCAACGTTTTGATTGAAGAGACATTGAAGGATCCAAGATGTTGTCCATTAGAGGATAATCCCGTCTTGGAGTCGCGTAACCAACTATTTTTTAAATCGACCAGCAAATCAAAATGCGTGAGGAAATCAGCCTCAACGATTGGTGTGACAATATCCGCTACCACGAAACGCTAGGTAAAATCACGGCGCAATCTAAGATCGATCGACAAAAATATGCACCCAAAGGTGGAGATAAGAGTACCATTAGCAGCAAATAAAGAGTATGCACATTTACCAACTCTACCTTTGACCAACTTCCTAGGAAAAACGCACAGGTCGGAACCCGTATCAACCAAGAACTTAATTTTTGAGCTACGATCAGTTATGAATAGACGACTTGTAATGGTAAGAGGGACGTTAACTACCGCTAGCGACCCTGGCGATCCCGAGCATCAGAACCTATCCAGCTGCATGGCTCCACGCATTTTGTAGCCCTAGCCCCGAAACGATGCTGGAATCAACACATACGACCTGTATTTGCTGTTGGTCCGCTATTTCGTCGGCTTCTCGAACGCGACCTATTTTGATTGGCCTGCTGATTATAGCGAGAAGATAAAGCAGCTACTTGTCTTCCCAAATTCTGCAGTATGGCCTCGAGAGCTGGTTGTTGAGGAGTCTGGGGTTGATTAGCAGAATGGTTTGCTGGTTGACTAGTTTGCAGGCTGGCAGTTTACCGTGCGCCTCCGGCAACCTCATAAACGCTGTCCGCTACTTGACCAATTTGCTCGACAGGTAGATTCAAATGCGCAACCACCGCCGTCCTGACCATTTCAGGCAGGTGGTCCAACCACACAGTTTTAACGACATCCACCGAAATCGTGGGATCCAAGGAACGAAGATGTCGCAGCATTTGTGGAGGACGTCTGTCTCCTAACTCCTCTCCAGCAATTAATTGGTGCAATCGAACCTGTGGGGATTGAGTAAGCCTGCTAATTAAAGCTGTACGTATGGTTGTATATGGTATCACAGTTGGGGGGCTTTGGATTAAATAAAAAATTTCTGCAGCATACCTGTGTTCCAAATTACTTATAACCCACCGATATTTGGTAATTTTCGATGTAATACCAGATAAGCTGAACTGTGCCTCCAACTGCAGAAACCATAGTTCTGGTTGATCGGGCCAAAAAGCCGGAATCCTAGCCGTAATTCTTCCGAGCGCTGCATTAAAGTTCTGCCCTGCCTCGTGCTGCTGTTCGTGCTGGCCTGGTGTTGGTTGTGATCCCCTTCCACTTGGTTTTGAGGAATGCCACTTTTATTTAACGCCATGTTTCGCGATGTAGGGTTCAATCACTCACGGAAATTCACCAAAATTCTGCTACAGTCAATGAGAGAGAACGAGAGAAGGAAGAAAAAAAAATTCAATTTTTCCTTTTTTTTTTTAACTAATATTAACCTGATGCGACACAACGTCCAATGGGTGCTCTGCAATACACCAGGTGTGAACACCGTGAGAAAACACCCCAAACTAAATAACTAAATTGTGTTTCTTAAAACGGCGAGAAAGAGAAAAAAAAAATCGTTTAGCACAAAAATTATCGCGTCACTTCGCTACTACAGGGGGTTATATTTTTTTATCTTCTTTGAGATCAGATAAAAAGAGTTTGTAGAGATTTATCTCACTATTATAATATTGCAAATTAATTCAATTAGTTGTTTTTCAATTAATTTTGAAGTGCGGCTATGTTAAAAGGCTCATTTACTCATTAAAATATATTATAGCTACCTTTGTTACTAAGCCACGCGTTATAACCTCCCCCCGCTTCCTCCCTCACCCGCTGGTAAGTACAGCGCACGTGGCGAAAATCCGGGGTTCACACGCCTGGCTTCAACATTTGCACGCGCCGTTTCAAACTTTTGCAAGCCAAAAAAAATGTTTATGTGCGAATTTTATGTCCGTTTTGTTCATAAATTATTATTTTTCTCTTGTTATTGTTCACGGCAAGAAAATGGACTAATTTTTTTAATACCTTTTTTCTCGTCAAACGCCTCGTGGAATTTTCGGAGCAAAAAAAAAATTTTCACTTACTCGCGAAATTTGGTCCAACATAACACCACAAAATCCTCAAAAACGTGTTTCGGAGTCACCAATGTGGGGGTTTATATGGTTGAGTCTTTTCTAATTGAATAACTCGCGTGATTATTAGTATTATAGTTCATTCTGCCGTAAATGGTTTGAGACGTGGTAAGCGCATGGGGCATATTGGACAAAATGACCGAGTGAATGCGGCATATCACTTCGCGATCAACGAGCTCGACCGAAGATTGCCGATCATGGATGTGCCCACCGATATCGGTCCTACGAAGGTATGACCGTATCTGTGGTTCATTTTTAATGTGCGACTACAGTCGCCACAACTTCACCGGCCTTTGCTCGAGGCGTCCCACTGTAGCTGCCATCGCTGGATGCTGTGGTTTCGTTCTTCTGTCTTCAGTTCCATTCGGCTCAGCTCAGTTGATGTTTTGCGTATGTAGCGTCGCCTACGCTCTTCTGCTAGAACTTCGAAAGGTAGCATCCCAGCAATGATACACACAGCGTCGTTCGATACTGTGCGGTATGCGCTAACCGCTCTAAGGGCACTCAGCCTGTGGGCCGGAACAATTTGCCGGTGAGATGCTTGGCTTCGTAATACATCACGCCATATAGGAATACCATATGTTAATACCGACGTAACAACTGATGATAGCAGGAGCCTTCTTCTCTGTTTTGGGCCTCCAATGTTTGGCATACGTCTTGCAAGGGCAGTCGTCACTGCTCCTGCCTTACTGCTTGCATGTTGGGCTTGCTGTTTAAAACTAACTCGGGCATGAATCATAATTCCTAGATACCGTATGTAGGGCTGGGACTTCATTTTGTGCTGGCCGGCTTGCAGCGTGATTGTCTCCAATTTCTTTCGGCTTGTGATAAGAAGTGCTTGGGTCTTATGTTCCGCAAGTTGTAAACCTATCGTATCCATCCATTGTACCTTGTTGAAAACAGTCTCGAAAATGAGCTGGAGCGTGAAAAGGTGTTTGCCCACGATGGTTATGGCTACGTCATCCGCAAAAGCTACGAGTTTGGCCCCCGCCGGTAATGCTATTTTGAGCAATTCGTCATATACGATATTCTACAAAGGAGGACCCAACACTGAGCCTTGGGGTACATTATAGGAACCTTATATGTTTTAGAACCTACTTCTGTGTCATATTTTTATTTTTTATCTTTATTTTTATTTAACGTCGCTATATTTATGCTCTCTACCGAAGTGCTAATCAGCGACGGAAGTCTACGATGTATTTGTAAGCAAAGCACTTATAAATAAATTACATTTGCGCTCGTATCAATCGGCACGGCTAAGATTCGCACTCAGGACCTCTGAGTTACGAATCCGTCGCCGGAACCAACCGGGCCATCGTAGGCCTCTATGTGTCATATCTAAGGACTCTGTCGGTAAAATAATTAGCTGCCATCGTTTGCAAATATACCGGTACCAGTAGCTTCGATAATGCCGCCAGGATGGAATCCCACCGAACTGAGTTGAAGGCATTGTTGATATCCAGAATAACAACCAAACAATATTGTTTCGTACCTCCTTCCCATCGCCCACCCTCGAATGCTTTTTGAGCTGTTTTGACCACCCGATCTATAGCATCCAACGTAGATCGTCGTCGTCTGAAGCCCTATTGAGCTTCGGCCAACAGGGGTTCCACCACTGTCTCAATTCTCTGGTGCATTATGCGCTCCAGGATCTTGCCCGCCGTATCCAGCATCCAGAGTGGACGATATGATGACGGCTCGTCCGATGGCTTTTTTCCCTTAGGAAGAAGTACGAGTCTGTGTTGCTTCCATCTGTTGGGGAAGATACCCTCTTGAATGCAAGCATTGTACATGTCTAGGAATATTCCAGGTACTGCATTAATGGCTGCCTTCAACGCAATGTTGGGTACACCATCAAAACCGGGGGCCTTGTTGTGTGTGTTTGTGTGTGTGCGTGTGCGTGACGCTGCATGTATGCGGTCAAAATTTTCGGTCAACGATTGCTTGCGAAGGAATCATTCGATCGACGTTATTGATGACTCAAACGAAAGAGTTTCATGTAGCTTAGACCGGATTAGATTTTGGATGGAATTAGTCCAGTACTTATTTTGTTATGAACAATTTCAATTGTTTATAATATCCTACTGAATGAACCATTAGAGTTAGCACAAAATTCAGATAAAAAAAGTTGTTCCCCATACAAAAATACGTATTTTATGTATAATGACTTTTTCCGAAAATTTGCATAATTAAGGAGCTATGGCCGTCTGAACAATTATGTGTGTAATAAGTGAATGAATGAACCCAGCGCTGTCATGAAGGCCTCAATCGAAGGATTTTTGTGCAGAATCGAGCGGATTACATTTTTGATGGGATTCGTGCAGTATATGCAATGTTATTAACAATTGCAATTGTTTATACTGTTCCCCTGCGTAAAATATGAAAGTCATCGTTTGTATTGCGGCCGCATCTCTATTGGCGACTCCCTCCTACTCAAGTGACGCGCATAAGTCGCATCCTCATGCTCACCATGCGTCTACTCAAAAATTCAAAATTATTTGTTTCATAAATGAGTCAGTTTAGAATTGTCAAATTTGCAACTGTTGATTATGACACTAAGAGGCGTCACACTGATTTACCAGGGTATATTGGAGAAGAATACATTTAGTACGCTGTGCTGAAATACCAAATGGGGACGTTTTTTGTGTACCCCGAATGGAACGCGCCGGACTTTTAACTTAACCTTCGCGTCATTTTTCTGGAAAGTTCCGGTGCGTTACGTAATTTTTAACTTGTATTTCACACGCGGATTACGGAACTTTCTACGTAATTTTGCTCTCCGTGTAGAGGGGCAAACCCAAATCCCGTTTATTAGTTATTAACCATTGAATAGTTTGTATCGTTGCATCGTGAGAACCGTTATACATACAAAACGAATTGTTCAATGAAAGTTGTTCCGCACACAAAAATACATATTTAATGTTTTAGAGCTTTGTTCGCTAACACAGATAGTTAATTGTTATTAACAAATTCAAGTGTTTAGATCGTTCTATAGCAAGAGATACGAAACAATGTGTTGTTATGTCAGAAATGGTCATACTTGTATTTTAATGATCCAAAAAATAGAACTGAGATTCTATTGTTAACTTGCAAATATTAATTTAACATCTGAGCACAAAATACTTTATAGCAGAATGAACCTCGGATTCAATCTTAGCCAAACCTCTTCGTCTAGTATTGAAACCAATAACTACTTGAGGATGAGTCAACTGTTGGAACCAATAGCAAACAAACTTTATTAAAAACAGAATAACAATTTTATATTTTAAACATTTGGTTTGAAAATATTAGAATACCAAAGGAACTTACAATTCTCTGGTTTCATAGATTTACTGATTCGTGTCATTGTATAATTTGCTAAGATATAGTTAGGGATTTTGAAAAATACCCTCAAAAGTCGTCATTGACTATCAATAATTGGAGTCGCGAAAGACTCCATTTTTGAATGCAGTCGAAGACTGACCCTCCTGGATTGCGTTTAATGTTCCAATGACTACATGTTTGATATCGTAGTTGAACTGTGCAACTAACTAAACTGAACTGAACTGTTCTCAACTTGACTCAGCTCAACTCTGCACTGAGGAAAACTCAAAATGTCAGAGGTTTTATATTCTGCATTTTGGGCGTTTCCTCAAGATAAAGGTTATGAGTTGGAAGATTTCACTTTTCATGCTTCGGGTTTTCTCCATTCCCTCTTATCTATTACATTATTTCTTATCTATTTGATAAGTTACCTATTCTATGTTTTTACATGTATGTCATTGTATTTTGAAACAAAACAGTCTTCCAAGCTTCTTCATAATTTCATATTAATCAGTTTAAAAGGTTTTGAAATTCTTTAGTTACATCATTTGTGTTTTTGACAGTGAATACTTTCCGAGTTTCTAATGTATTCCATTATATGATAATTCTAAAACCTCATTTGCGCAATCGTTACCGTCGGCTACGTAGGTCATTATAGTGGAATGCTCATTAGAGACATCGACGAATATCAAAATCTTATTGTTTCCCTTATTTCTATCATTTCTATTATTAATTCTTTGCAATAGAATGAGAAGATTTTGGCAGACGTCACAGTGTCCAATGAAAGTCGTTCCCATGAAGAATAGAGACCAGGAAGCCGAACTAGGGGTTCCATATCCGATAGCAAACTCGGTGTCGTGTAGAGATTCGTATGTAGGCGGCGCTTCGGACGCTGTGCGTGATCAAAGGAGTGGGGTGGCAAATTAGCCTTTATACACAACAATGACGTTTTAACAATCATCTGATCTCTAAACGTGAATTAATTTCCTATTAAGTTAACAATTGGATATCGCGAAAAAAACCATATATGTATACATTGGCTCGCATAAAAAGCCATGCATTTACAATCCACCCGACCCTAGAAAATAGTGGACTTGTGGAGACGTTTTGAGGTTAGTATGCATTTTCATACTTGAAAGCATTTGAAGTTATAGAATTAAAAAATGACATGAATCGTTTGCAGTTTTCAATAGGCAGATGGTGGGGAGAAGTTTTGGAGTATGTGAATTGGAGACTCGTGGAGATGAAATTGAATCAATAAACGTATCATCTGATAGTGCAATCCACTCAATTGTAAATGAAATTCACTTTGTATATCAAATTAATTGCACATATTTACTTCAAGGACTAATTATTTGTAGTATTTAGGAATGTATTGTATATATTTACATCCATAGAGAGTAGAGATGTATTATGTTTACGGCACAATGGATCACACGTCATTTATTTAAGAGGTAACGTGATGTCTTCCATTGTACATCAAATTTTTCGGAAATTTTGAATTAATTGTATATATTAGAAGCAACCATTAATTGTAGATAATCCAGAACAGTACATTGTGTGCATCTGCATTATTTTATTTGCTCCGAAAAATGGACTCCATTAACTATATGGAATTTAATTTCGAATATTTGTATAATAATTTGAGAATAGTCAAAAGGCCATCCAATTGGGCAGCAGTCCAATATGATAACTGTGTATTATTCGTTGAAATATTCGAAAATGGTGAAGAACGGACGAAAATTGTGATATACGATTCATTTAATGCTGAAATTCTATACAATAACGAAGTTCTGTCCTGGTTAACTTGTGATAGACTTAAATCCGTCAATCATTTGGCTACTGTCATTGAATTATTTAATAAATTACGATTCTAATGGAGTAACTTCAACTGCTGCAAATATATAAAGTCGATGATGTAATGTGCTTTATAAACGGAGAAAAGTACGATGATAAACTTGTCTTTATTTCGTATAACAAAAATGAGAATTTCCTATAATTATGAAATACCGATTAATATACGATATATTTAACGTTTGAAGTCTGGCGTTTTTTCTTGTTTTGCAAGTGTTCTCTTTGGCCCCATAGGAATTTTTCTCGACCGAATAGACCAATCTCTCAATTAAATTTGGTATTGTATTGTAATATATTAAAGTGGTGCAATATATTAAAATTGATGTTTCAAGAAATTAGAGTGTGCATTTCAATCTATTGGAATTATTCTTGTAATTTCTAACCAACTGATCGTCTTAAAAAATGGCCCAAAAATATGCATAATATAATTTATATTCCTCCCATACGTTTGGGGCCAATGAATTTTGTACTTTTCTCTTTTCGGGAGTCACTTATCATCTTTGGAAATGAAAACAACGCTTTGTTACGCACACCGTATATTTTGTTTCGAATTTTGTCTGCATTCGTACCACTTTTGTAATGGGGAATTGAACGAACTATTCTCATTGTGAAACTGGATAATTAATAAACATCGAGAGAGGTTATTAAGGGCTGTTCGAGGGATATTTGATCACGAGGATAATGAAGTCAATTATATTCGGAGCAATAGTTCGTAGGTCACTATCACGTAGAGGTAAAACAGCGCCACCTCTCATAACACGGGAATGAGTACACGGAACGATATTTGGCTGCATATTCTGCCGGATCCCCCATTACAGTTCAGCCTCCTGGTCTCTACTCTTCATGGTCGTTCCATGCGTAACTAATGGTGTGCAAGTGTGAGTGCATGGGGCACAAACAAAACTTCCCGATTTGATATTGTAGCACAGCATAAGCACGCAACCATGGTGATGAGCAAACTCAGGAGTGATATCAATAATTGAACTTGCGACTAGTAATTACTGCACGCGATCGATTTAGTTTGATTTTTGAGTTCCATACAAATATTCAACTGGAATTCGTCGGCCTAGTCACCCTCTCTATCTCTGTACTTTCTTAATTATGCCGCTCTTTGACATCCGTCCGCAATTGTCGACATGTTCGACGAAACAAAGGACTGAATGCAAGTCGTTCCACACGTAAAAATACATATTTGATGTTCCATGACTTTTTTTGCCAACACTAATAGTTAATTGTTATTAACAAATTGTATTGTTTATCGAACTACCACATTAATCATTCTCGGCCTCCCGCTGACTATGCACCGAGTCAAAGGTTCATAATTATCTGCTTGATACAAAGGATAGTTTGAAATTCTCGAATCTGCAAGTTTTCGTTGTGAATCTCACGGGTCACACAGATTTACGCACACTAGTGTTTTTTCTAACACCAGTCTTGAACCATTTAATCGACGTGTCGGAAAATGTAGTAATGGCAAAAAGAAATTCCAAATCGGGCAGTTCTGTTTGTTTTCCCGACGGACACACACACACTTTCACCCCACTAGTTATGTTGTTATAAATAATTTCAATTGTGGGACACCCTGTATAACCAAATTTGTTCCTTATACAAAACCACAAACTTCACACATTATGACATTTTTTGCCACTTCTTATAATTTGGAAGATATTGCGAGTTGAAATAGAATATAACTGGCGAATTTATATGTCGACAATTGCTGGAAGCATGTCAAAGAGGGGTTGATTAAGTAGGTACAGAAGTTAAGAGAAGTTAATGCGGCGGGCGAATTTCAGCGGAAAACCCGTCACATAAGAGTTACAGATGGAACTGAATTAATCGCGTGCACTAATTTTGTTAATCCCAATTTCAATTTTTGACATCACTGTTGAGTTTGTTCATCATAATGGTGGCGTGCTTATACGGGGTATATTGGAGAAGAATAACTGTAGTATGCTGGGCTGGAGTATATAGCCGGGAAGTTTTGTTTGTGCGCCGTACGGGGCACACACATATTCACACGACTAGTTAACAATTAATTTGTTCACAATGCTCCATTGCAAAAACGGTTAGAGATACGGTAGGAAGTGGTCAATGGAATTGGTTCTGTAAGTGAAAATGCGCATTGAACAGCCACTCAGTCAAGTAACGTGCTTGAATTGACTTCCCATCCCGCAAAGAAAAGTATATATGCTCAAAATATATCCCGAGATATATTGCGAAAATATGACAGATATATCTCATGTGTATCCGGATATATTTGCCGTATAAAATTCGTATATCCAGTTTATATTTTTTTAAACTCATGGCCGGTTTTATATATCCCATTATATACGTATTATATACGTCAATTTATATGTCGGATACTGACCATTTATATGTTGAATATCGCGTCAGTTGAGCCAAAAGGGAATACGTGCCATTTTTCGAAATTTCGAGCCAAAAGGTGATATATACACGCTCTTGGGGGATGACGAATCTCCACGTTTCAGACGATTCTGAATCATTTAAGCTCAACTTTTTGGGACTTTTTTTTTTTTAAATTCCCTCACTATTTTGAAAAAAAGTTTTTTTTTTCAAGCCTTTGAAGGTCAAAAGTGCATTTATCAACTTTTCGGCCACGCTCATAATTGAATAAAATAATTCACCACCAGTGAAAAAAATCTGTTACAATTTTCTTTCAAATTCATCGTGAAAATGAATTTTGCCAGAAATTCCTAGTTGACAAACGTAATATCGCGATCTTATTGCTCCAACAATCTCAAAATCTCATCGAGATCCGATTCAACCTTCCATGTTTGTAATCTTGCGGCATTCAAGTGGCGGCGCCACATTCGCTGTGTACCTCACGACAGTCAGCTGACTGATGTTTACAGTGTGGAAGTGAGAGCCATAGATTTTACGGCAGAGAGATTTATTTTGACTCCAGTGGTTTGTTTTTGAAGGCGATGATATTTTCGTCGAGTGTTCTGCCAGTATTGCATAAAACCACGATAAACAAAGTACAATGAGTTATAAACAGGAGTTGAAAAATCGCGATAATTATCTAGAATCTTCGGACAGGTTTCCTGTTGAAAGATTGAGTGAGTGCACCGATGCGAGGACGTATCTCGAACCTCTCAGACAAGATGAATCGCACTGTGCCAGACTTTTTGACCATAAATATTATTGGAAAGGAAAACAATCAAATGTAAGAAGGTTGAGGGAAAATGAACAGATGTAGGTGTGCAGTGAATTGAATCTCACTAACCTAGAAGATAGGTCAGAGAGCCCGGAATTATTTACTCATCAAGATATGGAGAAATTCGTTGAAGAACAAAAGAGACATCTTGAATCTGTTCAAGTTGATGGTAATATAAACGAGTATCGAGAGGGTGACAAGAAGCACGGTGGAATGATATACGAGGAAGACATTGCTGATCCAGGCGCTAGAATTGTCAGTGCCGGGCGTGTAAATAGGAGAGGAGAAACATCAGAGAGGTTTTCTTTCGTGTTGTCAAACCATTCAATGGAAAATTTGATAAAACAAACGTCGAACCTCTCTGTGGAAGAACTGAATCCCAATCAAGCCCACTGCATTACTTCACCCGACTCAATTATCGGTCAGAGGCAGCGACGTACAAACACTCGTCGAATACTGAGTGATTTGACTGACACAGCGGAGAATTCTCCTGAGTTTGACTCCAATTCTGATCTGGCTTGACATGATTCCTTATCCAAGGGGAACTCCATTACCATCTCTCAGAAACTATCGAACGATAGTTTCACTTCACAGATTGAAAGTGTTGCAAGTGGGTCCTCTCAGAGTTCGAGTAATATTAGCTTGAGTTTACAAATTGACGATTTTGCGAGTGAACATGAAGAACAGCTGGCTGAATCACACGATCGAGAGCATGACCCAGACAACTTAGAGACACCATCACCCCTACGTGATCCCAAAGAAATTCATCGCCCCGTGGCAGAGCCAACCAAATGGAAAAAGAACATTCGATTGAGGAACAGGAACACTGGTAAGTCTTATATTGGATACAAGAACAAACTAGTTCCAACAAGACGAGTACGAGGGCAGTGTAGATGCAGAAAACGTTGTGCCCAGAAATTCACAAAACAGTAGATGAAAAAAATGAATGAGATGTACTGGGCTCTAGGATGTTTCAACAGAAGACGAGAATTACTGGCTCTATTGATTAAATCTGGACCCTGTACTCGGTCTCGCATCCGTGGACGATCTAGAAGACAGTAAATACACTATCGTTTGTTCAAGTCATTCAGAAGAGATACTTCAAAATCTGAGGAGGAAAATGGGATATTTTTAGAGACCTTTATTTCCTACGTTTGAGAGCATGTTCTGCCTGAGAAGTAATCTTCCATTGTTCGATGATAAATGCTATCAGTTAATAAGCGTTTAGACTAAATCAAATTTGACTTTTTATAGGGTCACGAGAACTTACACGTGGAAGAAGGGCCAACAATTTGAGCCAGTGTGCAAAGTAGTTTTCAGAAATGTTTTGAATATAAGCAACAAAATGATTGAAATTGCAATGAAGAAGTCAGAACGGAGTATCAGTGGAGCTCTGTCCCCAGATCATCGTGGTTATCATTCACCTGTAAACAAAATCATTGCGCAGAAGATCGCAGAGGTGCACGAACACATAAATCTACTCCCTATTGTACCTGCACACCTATGTAGGCGTGATTCCAACAAGAGGTATATTGAAGGAGATCACGATTTTGCAAGAATTTATTTCAAGGATTCAGCTTATTGTGACTGGACCAAAGAGAAAGGCACTGAGCCAATGAAAATTGGTATATATCGACGTGAGTTTAAGAAGCTCGGCATCGCATTTCATCAACCGAAAAAAGATCAGTGCTGGTGTGTGAGTTTTCATAAATTACCCATGAGTGACCAGGAAGAACTCCAATCCAAATTTGATAAGCATCTAAGGATGAAGTTTGAGACCAAATGTGAGAGAGACACAGATGTGAGAAACGCCAAGAGGCCGAAAGATACACTGACGCTGTTCTTTGATTTGGAGGCAGTTTTATTTTCACCTTTTTTTTTGGAAAACCAATTTTTTATTTGAGGAAAATGACAACGTACAATTTGACGATTACCGAAGCAAAGGGAAATAAAGGTAATAATTACACCGCGAGATTATGTCATTTATGCCATGCAATGTTTCGTTGATCAGAAAATATTCAGTTATTGATTGATGCTGATGTTATATTGAATAACATCAATCATGTGATAATTATTGATTCTAGAGGAACACTTTGAATGATTTTCTTCACGAGAAATTCCTTCCACCATAAAAAGATTCTCTTGGCATGCTTTCTTGAAAATATTAATTCATCAGATAAATGTACAGTTGTCGAAAATATTCCATTATGTATCTTGACATTTGAGATAATTCCCATTCAAGATAGGTAAACTCTTTATTATCTTCTTATTTCCTTTATTCTTATCCAGTTTTATGTTACGTGTGGTCGGAAAATCACGGACGCAGAGGGAGCCAAGAGATAGCCACGTGCCTCGCCAGGTACATCAACTCAGAAGTTCTCGCTGGGATAAAATATTTTCCATCAGACTTCTTTGACTTTCGTTCTCTCTGGATTATTAATTTATTGTTCCCACAAAATTGAGGACAAAACAAGAACCAAACTGTCGTGGCTATGGTCAGTCATGTTATGATGAGTCATCCTACCCTCGAATCAGTTAGTCTGAAATTCTTGGAAGCTGGCCATACGTACATGCCCTGTGACACGGCGTACTCAGCGATTGAACGTGAAGGGAGAAGAACATCTATCCATACACCTCAAGATTCCAGTCATCAGGAAGGCGTGTAAGTCGAATCCTTACACTACTGAGGAACTGTCATATCACCATTTCAAGGATTTCAAAGCGTTGAAAGATAAGGTAAATCATGAGAAATACTAATTTTTTTATTGATCTTATTGATTATTTCTTTTTTCACAGGTGATGCCAAAAACTCTCAGGCTAAATGATCGCACGTTATTAAAGTGGTCAAAAGCTAAAGAATTCCAAATTCGAAGGAAAAACCCTGGGTTTGTACAATTTCTAGATAATAAATACTCATTTCAATTCAGGCAGAAAAATGACTGTGAATTTTTTTTAGCACAATTTACCTAAAAAATGTGCTTACTAAGCCCTACAAGAAGCTTGCACTGTTGGGAAAATTCTAAGTAAGATCTGCGTATCCGTTGTACAAGGAAGAACTTGGGATTCATCCAGACAAGTTGAGAGACCTTCACACGATTTGCCGAAAGAAACTCATTCCGAAGGGAGATTGTGCATTCTACATGAATTTGAAGGAAGCTTCTGGTATGAAGACTAATATTTCCATTTATTTTTCATATTTTTTTTCTCTCGATTCAATAGATATTTTTTTGTTCTTACAGATAACGAGAAAGATACAACGACTGAAACCGATGGACGTGCGAGTGTTCCAGGAAAGCAAGCTCGATAAATTTTTGCTCATTTATGATGTTATCAAGTTGACATAAATTGAACTGATTTAGGAAGAAATGTCGAAGAACATTCTCTGTGCCAAAATTGTCTCAATTCCGAAAGGGATCTCCTCAAGTTTTCCTTAAAAATTTTAAAAGACTTCTTTTTCAACGAATAGTTTATAGTCACACGATTCTACTCTGCCATTGCAATTATTCAATTACCAGCAATTATTCAATTTCTAATCATTATTCAATGGTCATCATTACTCCAATCTGGTGTATTTGTAATTTAATACGTAAGGTGATGAGCATGGCGATCCAAAGTGAAACTGTAGAAATAATAAAAAACGAAGTAAATCGACAATTTACTGCTTATTTAATGAAGGTTCCCAATCTCGTGAAAATTTTGTTCCTCAATCTCATTTATAGGAAATGAAAAAAAGTGAACGTGACCGAAAAGTTGATAAATGAAGTTTTGGCTTTCAAAAACTAATTTTGAAAGAAAAAAAAAATATATTTTTTTCAAAATAGTGAGGGAATTAAAAAAAAAAAAGTCCCAAAAAGTTGAGCTTAAATGATTCAGAATCATCTGAAACGTGGAGATTCGTTATCCCCCAAGAGAGTGGATATATCACCTTTTGGCTCGAAATTTCGAAAAATGAAAAAAAATGGCACATATTCCCTTTTGGCTCAACTCACGCGATATAATCTACTTATAACTAAGCATATATTCTAAATATACGGGAATTATATCCAATTATTTATATACTGCATATAATTTCTTTCATACTTAGTAACTAACCAATATATATCCGCAATGTACAAAATATGTACGATGGATATATATATATATATATATATATATATATTCTACATCCATAAAGTTTATCATGGGTAATTCATCGCATACATCTTTTGTAATCACAAAATAATACAAGGTGGTTATTTCTCGTAAACTTTTAATAACCAACTTTTAACAAAACCGTGCATGGGCAAGATCAACACTTCACAATGTTTCATTGTGTGTATATGTTTATTGATCCCCTAAGGGTTACAATGACTTCCGCCCCCTCTCTCATCTTTACACATCAATCCTGAACATACGGAATTTTAGGGCTTCCGTACCCTTTACAAAACTCTTACAAAGGGCAACCTTCACCTAACCGTAACCTAAACTTAACCTTCACTTTACCTTCTAATACATTCCTCTTACCCAACTAAATCAACCATAATCAAGCCAGAGCAATGAGTCAGGGAATCAGGGGGGTCTCCGTTTCCGTGCTCCTCGTGTTCAATTTGCACAATCGTCCCCTTCGAGTCCCACCCACACGCCCCTCTAACCCCCAACCCACGCCTCCTCTTCTCAACCCTCCAACCTCCTATTCTACCCTATTCCTCTTCTGCCCCCTACCTCTATCAGTTCCTTTCTCACTCCCCCATTCTCACCTGCTATTCTCCCTCCTCTCTCCCCTTCCATCACCACTTTCCATCCTTCCTTAACTAAGCACCCTTTCAATTCTCACCATGTACATACTTCCTCCTCAATCCATACACTCTCCCTTGTATACCTTACCCCTTTACCTTTAGCTCTCCCCTCCCTCGCTTTCCTTTCTATCGCCCACTTACTTCTTCTCTCCCTCCATATCAGGTCGTTTTCAATCCTTTCTCTTCTCCCCTTCAGCTTTCTCTTTTCTACCATCACTTCCCTCTTCGCATCCATATCTTTCAAACTCACCCACACTAACTTCCTCTCATTCCTTCCATCCCCACTCCCTAATACTCTTGTGTCCTCAATCACTCCCTCCACCCCTAACGAGCTCAACAGCCCCTGCGCCTCTTCCCTACCACTCATACTCATCACAGACATACCCCTTATTATCACGTTCCTCTTCCTCTCCTCTCTCTCCTCCTTCTCCTGTTTATCCTCCAACACCCCCACTCTCTTTCTCCATTCCACCGCAACCTCCTGCCTTTGAGACCCCTCTTCATCTCCACCCACCTTCTCATCCAAACGTACCTCCAACCTTCCTACCCTCTCTCCAAACTCTTTCACTTCCTCTCTCCTCTCTTCTTCCATCATCCTGTCATTCTCACCCTTCTCTCCTAACTTCTTCCATATGCTCTTCTTCTCCTCCTTCCATACTTTCCCCCATTTACTCAACTCCTCACTCATTCCCCTTAAACCATCTTTAATTTCCTCTCTTACCTCTTGCATCTCTCTCAAACATCCCATCAACTCCTTTTTCAGCGAACTGATCATCGATACCACCACTTCTATGCCTATTTCACCCCTTTCTTTTTCTATCTCATCTCCTCCAACCTTCTCACCCAAACTCACCTCCAACCTTTCTCTCCTCTCTTCAATCACCTTTACTTCCTCTCTCTTATCATCTTCCTTCATTCTGTCCTTATCACCTATCTCCCCTATCTTTGCCCGCATCCTCTCATTCTCCTCCTCACATTCCTTTCCCCCTTCACTCAACTCCTCACTCATTCCCCTTACATCACCTCTCCACTGCTCTACCATCTTTTCACACTGCCTCCTCATCTCCTTTCTCATCTTCTCGAACAACCAAACCAAATTTCCGACACCCATTATATTTTCTCCGTTTGATTTTCCCCCTCTCCTAACCGCACACTCCATCTCCCCCCCCCCCCCCCCGGCTCTCGCGAACTTTCATCCGTCGCACCTGCCATCCCCACTCTCCTATATTGCCTCACTTACTTCTAATCCCTCAACCTTACCCTACCCAACCTGTCTTGAAACTTTCCCTTTTTCCCACCCTCTTCCGCTGTCGCCTCTTGCTCCACACTCACACATCCCACACGTACTCACTCACTTACACCCACACTCCCTCTGATCCTTCTAACCTCACTCTTCTCTTACCTCCTATTTCACGCTTCACACTTTCCTCACACACTTTTCTATGCTAACTTTACTCTCTCTCTCCTCCGAAATACCACCTACTCCCTTCCCTTACCTCCCTTCACTTTTTCCCTGATTTTTCTGCATGAAAAATCTAAAACACCTATCCTTCCTATCCTCACGCACCCGACACCTTTCGCACCGGAAACGGAAGCCTTCACAATGGTTTATTTTTCCATAACATCAGAAGCATCGCTTCTGAGCTTACTCAGTTTGTTGTTGATGGCACGATTCATTTCTGTCTGCTTGAATGTCTTTGGAAACTCTTTCCGGGCACTCACTGAAAAAATTAGATTCATAAACTTATATAGTAGTTATAGGTATATTGTAACCTGGCAGCTGATGCACTATCGACTCTACAGCACGATGAGCAAGTTTCCTATCAATTCTTCAAATTCTACGGAGGTCTTTTTAGCCCGCCGTTAAATTGGAAAATTACGGTCATATGATTTTGAATCTGATGTTCGACACTTCTTAAAATTATCCATTACAATGATTACAATTTGTTCATTGATTTGATATACAGCTATAAACTATTATTGGAACAAAAAAATTATACAGTTTTATCGCCCTCAATTTCAGGCAGATAGCCCATTTTTTATGGAATTGGACTTACGGGGAATGGCTGCCAAAATGCGGATGTCCAATTTCTCATGAACCTCGGGATTTTCCATTGGTTTCTGAATTTTACTTCGTCCTCCTTTTAGGTTACTTCTAAGCAGAACCTCCATGGGAAATAAGGAAGTTAGAAGGATTGTGGCCATCGCAGTGAATGATCTTGAATCTTTGGCCACATTCCTTTGATTAATGCTGACCTTTACCCCGCTGCCTGGTTCACCCAGCTCCACCTGATGTAATAGATTGTTCAATTATGATTTTTACTGAATATGTTCGTCTGATCTATTTTACACAATTAATTGAGATAATGAAGATGATATTGTCACACCCTGGTTTGTCATGACATTGGTTTGTCATGCACCTAAGGGTTGAAATCAAATGTGATTCTCACAATCATTATATAATAAAGTGTTCATTGAAGAAGTACGTCATTCAGAGAAATAATCTGAAATTGAAGATGGTCCTATCATGTTGTTATAAAGTTAAAGATTGTTAAAAACTATAAAAAATTGTCAAAAATTCAAGTTATCTGATATCAATATTCTATATGTGGAATATCTAATTCCCAATTTCAATGTCCCTTGTACACAAAATAATAATCAGTTTACATGATAATTGAGCTATGATAAAATCGATCAGGCATTCTTGCTTTGTAACAAAGTTGATGAATTTCATTACATTTAGAGGGTACATTTATTGTAAAATACTGGCGAAGTAAACTTTTTGGTGAAACACAGCAAGTTCACCGGGTGTATCAATTATCATATTTAGTCAGCTGAACCCGCTGTTACCTTAATAATATAGATGGAGACAGTGAAAATAGTCAATTATTCAATCAATTCCATTAGTCTGCTTAGTATCTTGCATTACTTAATGTTTTCAAACCATAACAGTAATTAGCATGTACAACTTGTTACCTCATTTGGAATTTCATCCTGGGGTTGTTGTTGATGGACATTTCTGACCATTTCTCCAAGTCTATTTTCCAACCTTTGAAAGCATTCTGCAAACATGCATTCTAGTCTCGCATTCTTATCGGTATTTTCTAAAAAAAGATACATGTTTATACGAAATTCAATTTTAACAAGAATAATCACAAACATATTCCATTAGGCTGCCATGCAAATTATTACCGGTTGGAGATGCTAGACGCCGATTTCCGACATTGTCCTGTTCATTTATTATTGGTTGAATCGAATGAGGCTCATCCACTGGAGCCTCATCATTCACACGACGTCGACGGGGAGTGACAAAATCGTCTTCAGTCTCGCTCAGATCATGAGAGGCGCTCTCAATCGGTCCGATCCGTTTCTGAAAGAACATGTCTATAACATGGGATCTTAAAGAAAATTGGCAGAAAGTGAACAAAATGCGGAAAAACTAAATCTATGCTTAAAAAATGTAATCACAGAGATTGCTTATATGAAAAATAATAAAAAACTTCAAATTTAAATCATTTTGAATTGTGCACACTTGCAATGGAAAAAATTATTGAAATAGAAAAACCACAAAATCTGATATTAGGAATTTTTGGAAGAGCCCATTTTGCCGGCACACCGCCAATTTGAAAATTTAATATATTCAAACAATAATATAAATTTAATAACGAAAAATTCGAAAGTTGAGTAGAAAACCTTCTACTCCATGCGCAAACGTGTAAAAAATGGCGAATGTAAAAAATGTCAAAGCTTTAAGATTGCAAATTTAAAAAATTGCAAACTTGACATTTTTTGAAATTAAAAAAATTTTGCTGAATTTTTCCTTCGGAAACAACAAGAATTTTTGTTTAATATCTCAGCGTTCTACTTGGACAATCAAGTATGAGAGGCGTTCTTGTGAACAAGCAATCCCGATGGGACAAGACATGGAAATATAAAAATTTCAAAAACTACAATGATGTAACCATTTTTCGGATTTTATTCTAGCAAAATTCGTAATTTCAGTATTCCAGCTATCCAGAGTATTAACTTTCGTACCTTTATATGTATATTACAAGACTTATCACGAAAACTCAAGAATGTTTTTCTGATTTTATTCCAACAAAATTTGCAAATTCATCATTCAAGTCGTCAAGAATATTCAATTCCGACATTTTCGTTTTCAACTTATGACTTCTCAAATTCAAAATTCAAAACTTTTGGAAGTTGACATTTTTTACTTTGAACTTTTTCAAATTTTAGACTTATATTTGTGACATTGAAAGCTTTCAAATTTGAAAAAGATTGGAAATAGAATATGCTGGATAGCCAGATCAATATTTAAATGTAATATTATTCACTAAATTCGATGAAACGCACATCTAATCTGTACTACGCCGTTAGAAGAACTAATGGAAAACAAGACACTCTAATGGTGACAACGACCTAAAAGTCCACTCTACTTACTTTCAAGTGTCCAAACATGAACCGCATTTCTCGTACCATCGAGAATTCTTGTTCTCATCAATTCTCAGCATAAAAACAGCGAAGATTAGAGATAAATTTTCGTCTTTTATTACGCAAAGGAATATCCGATTCCATTTTCTTTCATTTCAAAACTTGTAAAGTTCGCACTTTTTGAAATGTAAATTCGTCAAATTTGTAACTATTGAAGTTTAAGATTTTTTAAGCTGGCCATTTTCAACATAAACGATTATTGAAATTTAAAATTTTGCGAATTGCAAATTTGTTTTTTTTTGTGAACCGTTATTTCTCTATCTGATATGGATTTCATATAGATATGGTTCCAAAAATACAGATTTTGCCAAACATCGATTCAGGAACATTTGGGCATTTTTAGCAAGCGCAAATTTTTATATTCGACTTTCGATTTCTTTAAATTCTATAATCGACTTATCTCTACTCACCATCGTTTCGGAATCAAAGCTCTTCGATTATCTCATAGGACTATATTATCGGATTCTGATTTTTATAGTAACTTCATTATGAATAGAGTTGGAGTGGGATTCCGAGCGTTTAAAGTACCTTAAAATTGGATATAACCCATGGTGTATATAGCCTCCTAGTCCGTCGAAAACTCGTACCGTGCCCGAAAATCGATCAAAGTGATACCCCTGAGGGTAAAAATATTATAAGCATTTTAAGGTCCCTTCAACATGAGGGATGTAACTCCTGAACGTATCAAATGTTGGGTACATACAACAAATACCTTGGAGCGATTTGTACTGGAGGTAGTGTCACGCTGTCTTGATACACTCGGTAGATTCTCAGGTTCAGGTAGAGGTACTACGCGAGGTGACTTGGGGAAAATGTAATTGGCACTTTTTCTCTCCAAAGCCTGCCTGCTTGCTACAGAAGCAAATACCAAATAAAACTTAGTTATAGAAATTGGGATCCGAAGGTAATCAGTATTTACCCGTAAAAAAATCTAACTTCTTCCCACTTCTTACAAAAGTGCTTGGAGAGAATGGTCATACTCATATGTATGCATTGTAGGGTGATTCAAAAAAACTTTTTGTTTCTTGCAAAAAGGCTCAAAAGTTTATTTTTGATGCAAAATGATGCCAGTTAAAATTTGAGCCCTTGACATTAATCCCTTGGCGCATCGCACTTATTTATTTGACATAAGAATAACATGGAAAAATTTGGTTTTTGACTTTTTGATGATTCTTGCGAGCTTACCGTAACTCACAAGCAAATGCCACTAGGGTATTTTTGTAGACAGTTGACCGCTCTACAGAAAAGGTGCTGTATGATTTTTCGTAGAACCTCAGGGTTTAAGAGTTATTCAAGGCCAAAGTTCAATATGTTGAAAATTGAGACGTTTTTGATGCATCACAGCAAATTTGATGGTCTCATTGGAAAGTATGAGGAAAAAATTTGAAGTCACTTGAGTGTTTCACATGATTGACGAAATGCAATGTTTTGTACTTATGTTCAACATATACGAAATGAACTACGATTTCGGAGACCGCTGATACCATAAATCACCCTCAATAGTTGTACTGGTCTGATTATGATAAAAAATTATGAACAATTACTGGCTACAAAATGAAATTTGAATTAACATAAATGTTTTTGGTAATACTTGCCACCCCAATTCTCGATTCCCAATGGTATATGACACCATCTACCGATTAAAACCACAGTTCCTATTATTCGTACATATTTATCTTTTATTGCCTTATATTTGGCACCCTCAAATTATCTTCATCGCAACTCCACAACTAGAAAAATAACAAATTTTTTGAAGGTAGGTTGCTCATTTTTTTCTTTTGCTGAGAATTTATGGATGAAAGTTTTTTCCGCTCTTTAATAGTCGTTCTTTGCTTTCGGTGCCTCTTCAGGAGCTATTGGTGAGCAGTGCCTGATCCCCCACTTCGCAGAAACCTATGTTCATTCTGGCCAGGGCTATTGACCAATTTCATGTACAGAACACTTTTACGTTTTTTCAGAGATGTAGAGTTCAGAGTCGACAGAACATAAGGAAAAAGTGGATCGTAAAGTAAGGTTTCCCAAAAAATACAAGTTATATACTTATCATGGCAATAACACTCTCGTTCCTGACCGAACTAAAAGACGGTGGGCGGTCAGAAGCAACAAGCAAAGGTTTGTTTTTTTTTTCATTATATGGAATTATTGAATCATAAATAATTTAATGTATTCTATTATATACCTTCTTTGTCTATTACAGGAATTGTGGCATCGCATCAGCTGTTATCGAAACCACAGAACGGAAAAATGATTCTTCCATTAGCGAGGTTCGCTTTAGGGAGCAAATAATTGGTTATTTATGACTTACCTTCAAACCATACACTTGTAAAAGGAAGTTCTAGAAAATATGACGAGCTAAGGATATACAATACCAGTATTTTCTAATTGATCTAAGAATAGTTGTTAGTATGCAATTAAACAACTGATCTGAAGCAGTTTTCTCGATAGCTGTCCTTAATAGAAGTTTTAAATCTTCGCCAATGTCATAACAGTACTTGATAAGCATGCTTGATAATTTTCATCAAGTTGTAAAATTAATAAATTATTATTGCGACGTTAGTTCATTTTAACTAACAACCCTCTCAAATAATTTTTTTTAAATTACGGCGGTTCAGTATCTTCACTTCATTTCTACGAAATTGTTCAACAACCCAATAATTTGCCGTATATAAAACTAGTTGGCTTGAAGAAGCTTTCTGATTTTGTCTCTACATAGATAAAGGCAACGGGCTATGTACAGAAGCATATAAATAATGGAATTAAATCTCACAGCCTTCGTCATCAGCCGTAACTGAGGATGGTCAATCTCCAGAAAATAACACTCGTGTTCCAGGAATGGCATAACAGTGTGGATTGTATGATGTGGATCAGAACGAAGGTTATGGATCTGTAAGCGAAGACCATGATGATACAGACACGGAAGATGATACAAGCACAGATGACTCTGCGCATGGAGCGGATACTGAAAAAGATCAAACTTCCAATACCTCAAAATGGCTTTTGTCTCAACATTGTCCCGAGACATTGATACCAGTACTTCTAGGCTTAGCAACCAAGTTGCGTCACAACTTATCGTATTCGGCAACCGAAGACGCTCTGCTATTAGCAAAAGTTCTAGGGGACACTCGAGTTTCGAAGGCTTCGAAATATCATTGGAAGAAGATTTCCAACAGCCTTTGCGATTTTCTGACAATTCATTATTTTTGCGATGGTTGCCATAGTTATGTAGGAAGAGAGGTTGGAAATCCCGGAGAGCCTCAGACTATGACATGTCCTGGCTGTGATATGGAAGCTGACCTACGCACCAATTGGAAAAGTGGCAACGTTATTCTATAGATGAATCTGAAGGACCAATTACGATACTTTCTTGAAGTAAATCATGAAAAATTAATCAATTCTGCAGATCATAAGAAAGTGAATGAATAAGCATTAGAAGACATTTTTGACGGTAGACGATATAAAGAACATGCTTCTGGCAATCCGATCACACTGAATTTCAATATTGATGGTACGCCTGTATACAAGAGTTCCCTAACTTCAATATGGCCGGTTTTGAGTACTATCAACGAACTACCTCCAAAAGAACGGGGGGAAAATATGATTCTATCTAGTTTGTGGTTTGGAGAAGGAAAACCGAAGGATATGAACGAGTTCTTGAAGCCGTTTATAATCGAGCTGCAGAGTCTCAATGCTCAAGGCCTCCAATATGTCTACCAAGGAGGAGTACACATTAGACAAGTCCAAGTATTAGTAGGGGTCTGTGATTCTGTCGCCAGGCCTGTAGTACGGAACTCTTCGCAGTTCAATGGCGAGTATGGGTGTGGTCTTTGCCTGCATCCCGGTACCCAAGTGCCAAAAGGAGGTGGCAGTGTGCGAGTTTATCCAATCGCTGATGATGGAAATCCATTTGGAGGCGGTTTACGGAATCATGACGACACCTTGATCCATGCACTTAATCTAGAGAAAGGAATGAAAGGTCGATCAATCTTGTATGACATACCGGGATTCAATGTCATTGATGGTCTGGTAGCAGATTGGATGCATTTAGAAGCATTAGGTCTTGCAAGGCAATTCACGAAACTCTGGTTAGATGTACAATATCGGAAAGAGCGGTTTTTCTTAGGACGATATGAACCGTTGATCAATTATAGGCTAGAATCATTTACCCTGACCTTGGACATTTCGAGGACTACGAGGAAAATAAGCCAACGCCAATTTTGGAAAGCTCACGAGTGGAGCGTCTGGCTATTATTCTATAGTCTTCCCGTTTTGAAGGAAATCGCCCCATGCAAGTACGTTGAGTACTGGGCGCTACTGGTCGATGGAATTTCCATATTATTAAAAACTTCGATTATGCGCGTCATTGCTTATATGAGGTCGTAAAGGGTGTGAAAGAGTTGTACGGCATCGAATATATTTCTTTCAATGTCCATCTGTTAACCCATTTGCCGGACAGTGTGTTGAACTGGGGACTTCTATGGACACACAGTGCATTTATGTACGAATCTTTCAATTCTATTCTAAAAAAGTGTATCCACAGTTCTAACGGTGTTCCGTTGCAAATCAGAGATTCATTTCGATACCAAATATCTATCATGAAACTTAGAAGCTTATGTGAAGAATATCTGAGCCCTTCACAAAAGGATTTTTTGTCACAAATGTTGCATAGGAAAGTCTTGCCGAAAGTTTCTATGTACATTAATGATGTCGGTGTATTGAGTACGTTAGAGCGTATTTCGATTCTCAAGCGTGAATACTGTCTGGCCTTTAGACGACTAGATATTCGCGTAGAAGATGCTTCGGCGATTGATCTTGCTGCGAGAATGTTAATTAATGGTGAGGTCATTCATTCCCAACATTATAAAAGGCCTAAGAAACGAAAAAGTTACATCGTATTATCGAAAGATGGAGAAGTCTTCGAAATTGTGCAGTTCGTAATTCGATCATATAATATCTATCAGAAGTGTTATGCTGTTGGTTATTATTATAGACGAACTAATTGTCCATTTTCCAAACATCATCGACTGATTCATTTTACATTTGTAAAAGACAAAGAAAATCATTTCGCTATCATGCAAGTAGAGGGTATTAAGGACAAAGTTATTTTTGTACCATTATCAAATTTGGGAATTGCCGTTGCATGCATTCATCCAAATAAATACGAATCTTGGAAATGATACATACTAGTAAAATAATGGGAATGATTCCCACATACTTCAATTGTAATAATAAAAGGAATGAATATTAAAAAGGAATGAATATGTATTTTATTGTTAATTTCTATTCATCTATTTTTATCTTGTACTTTAAATTTCACTGGTATTCTTTTTGTTTAGATGATAAGTAATAAATTATAGATGATTCCTACCCCATCTAAACCCCTAATTTCCCATATCAGCTTAAATAGTATTAGTATACGTATATAGGCACATCCACGAATTATGTTACTCAAATTTTCTACTTGGAATGTTTATGTATTAGAATCACTCAGGTTTGGATAAAATACCTGATGACTATATTCTGCAGAGATCTTACTTCAAGATTTTACTTACTAAATATTGTCAGTCCAGATGGTTCAAGGAAATCCATCATTGGCGAGAATTGGGTCTTATCTACAAACGGGGATGTGCTTTCATATGCACATGCAGAGAAACGAGATGCCCAAAGTTGGAACCCCACAGTCGGGACCTCCTCGAAGTGACGTGGGTAGCACGAAGGGCGACCCTCAACGAGTCAACTCCCTAAGTTTCCGATATTACCTAAGCGTTCTTCGGTCTTTATCTTCAATGATTTTGGTGATGACCCACATGCACATACTATATACATAGAATGCATATTTGGCTGGGTTATACCCTCGTATCATCAATACGTATTTTAGAAAATATTATATTTTAAAAAACATTCTATCGGAAAATTAGTACGTAAATCCATACTTTCCCTCATTCCCTCCCCCCCCCCCCCCATTTCTTCCTTGAATCAATGTGTATTCCATTCACACGTGGATATATACACATAATGTACCCGTGCACTGTACATTTATTATATTTCGGTTTCACCCTCGTATGATGAATAGGCATTCTAGAAAACCTCATTTAACCGTTATAAGGAGTGGCCGTAGGCAAAAAAGTAATACAACATAAAATATTCATTTTCACTGAAAGCCTAACTTCTCTTTATGCCTTTAGTGCGTATCTTCAGCGTTTTCGGCGATGGAGCGTTTCAAACAATACAAATTGGTAATAACAATAGAAATACATGATCAACTCTCTCCAAAAACTAATGGGCACTAAGTCAGGTTAAGACGTATCCATTAAGCAGTAGATGACCTTGGTCGGTTCATTCGTTCGTGAGATATCGTTAACGCAAATTTTGTTCACACACACACACACACAGTTGTTCAGAATTTTATGGAAAGCATTTTGGTATAAATAACCCCATACATCCGAGACGAAACGACTTTCTATCGAAAAGTGGAAAAAGTATAAATTCTATTGAAATTTCATTTAAAAGATCTAGCGCTAGTCTAAAATGCCGGCTCCAAATTCTGGTATTGCAAGAATTCATACTGAAGGTCAGGCTTTTTGAACACCGTTTTTTATAAAAATTATCACCTAGTATAGTCGGCTTCAGAAAATTTGTAGCAGAAAGAGGGACAAAATGTCAATCTCCGCTATAAAATTTCTACATCTTTGAGTTTTTTACTTGATTTGAAAATTGGTCCCTGATAATGTATCTGTCACTGTTACAGATTTTTCCCAACTCTATGTTAGAATTTTCGTAAACTTGCGTGAGAATGTTTCTCATAAATTTCCGCTTGCGTTATGATTGTTTTTTCTCCGTGACATGGATGCGCAGTTTACTTCAGTCAAATTAGGTTTCGCTCAATTTAGAACGAATTCTGAGTGCAATATTTTACAGTATATGTGGTAAGATGATTATATGATCTTTATGATCTTTAGGACCTTATATGATCTTTATATGATTATATGATCTGAATATGATTCTTCAAATGTATCCGCCAAATACGATAGAAATCCCATACATAGCACATGGAAATTTTATATACGAAATACGATTGAATATATGAGCCCTATAGAAACGAATGAACCCTATATATCCGCGATACTTAAGGATATATATTTCAAATATTCGAGTAGATATATCCGCTATATACAACATTATGCATTACAAAAGAAATACGACTGGATATATTCCGTTTATTTTCTGGGATATATCCGTTATATACGATTGGATATACGAGTCGTATATAACAAAAATAACTCATATATATTCGCGATACTTAACGGGGTATATCTGGAGTATTTCTGGGGATATATCCGCTATATACGCCAGAAATAATGAACAAACATATATACATATACGATGGAATACATTAGGTATATATATTACTATATAAATTTAGATGTATTTGGAATATATATTACGTACTCTATTTTTGGCCGGAATATATCCGATATGCGTCACGTTATCCCAGATATATTTCAATATATATATTTTTTCCAGCGGGATATACCCCTAATACGAAAAATGATAAACCGTGAAAATAGAGTTCAAATTGTGCAGAATGTTTCATTGAATATTTAATGTGATTTTCCAACCCTCCACTTTTTAGGTTGTCGGAGCACATCTGGAATCAGTGCCAGTTATAAACATAAACTTAGTCAGAGAGTTGGAGAGCCGTCTTTCAGCGTTGGAATGTGAACTCCAGTTACATCAATCGCCAGGGCTATCGGAGCCATCACTATCTATTCTGAGAGAGCTAACACTTCAAATGGACATTTTTAGGACTAAGCTGGAGACTAGTGAGCACCTCAGTTGGCTCGGTATGCTATTGTTGCTCTATACCTCTATACTTTTATTGAAAGCTTCTGTAGACGATATTCCGATGCCACTCTTTTAGCTGCACTTAAATAAACCGTAAAGATGTTAGCATTCCGAATGTGTAACGAACCCTATTCATCAGGAAGGTCGTCCATAGGAACTATGTATTTACGTTTTTTACAGCAGGTATATCTTGAATACAGACTAAATCTGAAACCAAATGGGAAACTAGTGGGTGGAATGTATTTGTGCCCTCAGTGAGGACAATGCAAACTGAAGCAGCAATGTCACATGAAGTAGCAATCCCATCAGACCAAAACGATGCTGGAAGTCCAGATTGTAACATGAGACATCTAGTCATATCAAGCAAGGTATGATTTAGCCGCTCGGCAACTCCATTTTGCTGTGGAGTATGGGGACCAGTACGCCTGCGTTGAATTCCATGTAGTACCCGACAATTATCAAATTCGCCGATAATTATGCGATTGAAGAATTTTTATCTGCTCACCAGATTGTTTTTCAATCATCGCGTTATAATTTTTAAAACCTTCGAACACCTCACTTTTGTCCTTCCAAAAATAAACCTCATACGATCTGGTACTAGGGTCTATGAAGGTAACAAAATATCTCGCTCCATTTTAAGCTTGAGTGCAAAAAGGTCCTACATATCAGAGTGCACTATTTTGATCTTTTCATCGCAAGGTTTGTTGCCTTTCGGAAATGGTAAAGCCGCCATCTTATCTCTTACACATACATCGCATTATATCAGCTGACTGACACCATCTAAGTTGATAGACGTGCCAACCTGATCCCGAACAATTCGAGTCAGATCACGAGAATTCAAATGTCCGAATCGCTCGTGCCAGAGTCGTATATCATCATCAACTCTTTGACTATTAACATTAGCACAATCAAGGTTTTCACGTATATAAAATAAATCACCTCGTCTATCTGCAATCAGCTTTACGTTACCGTTCATGTCCGTCACTTTAGCACCATGACGATCAAACGTCACTAAGTGTCCCTTATCACTGATTTTTGTCACTGACGCCAAATTCGATCGAAGATCTGGTACAAACAAAGTGTCTTGAAACAGAATTACCTGCTGTCTTCGGTCTGTTATTGTCGAGAGATTGACAACGCCACAACCCTTTACATCGGCAGAAGCCTGACTCGCGATATTCCGCTTACTTCTAGGTGACTCCCTCATAGTTCTGGAACAGTTTATTATTACCACACAAATAAGTCGTACAATCCCTGGCCTGTATCCACGGTTTACGTCTTATGTCTCTAGATCTGTAAACTGCTTGATTACTCAACTCCGAAACTCTCAGAAGGCACACATAAAATTCGTCAACTGTATTTATGCAGTCGTAGTTAGTTGCGTCGATGAGTTCTTGGTTTGTCGGCTACCTTTAGACGGGCACTCATTTGCATTACGACCACGGGCATGAACTTATGCCAAATAATTTCAGCGCTAATACCTCCTAATCCATTATGTTTCTCATGACTTTGTTTTGGTTTATGAAATTTATTTCGCCTTCCTCCTTTAGCTGCCAATCCCATAATCATTTCATTACCAGTCTGTTTCCTAGCGTCACTCTATTCGATTATGTTTACCTTGAGTGGTTACATCCCTCGTCTCAATGGCACATCGAAAATTCTCAAATGAAGTTCGGAAACAGTACAGAAGCATAATTGAAAGTAAATCACCAATTATTTCAACATCCATGGCCTTCAATTTATTAATGGTATCGAAGAATTTCGACATATGCTCCTTAATGTCATAGCCCTCTTGCATGCGTTGTAAAATCAGCTGTTTGAGCAGGGTGGCCTCCCTAGCAAGCCCTTTTGAGGCATATATCTACTCTAACTTCAGCCACACTTGACGCGAAGTATCTCAACCACGAAATTAGATCCGATTTCGCCTTACGATCACCAGCACTCCACACATTTATTACTGTGGCATCATTTGTGCGTCCCTCGGGCTTAACCTTCTCGCCACTCACATATTCCCACAAATCATTTTTGATGAGAATAGCTTCCACTTGCATTCGCCACGTATCATAATTGTCTTTGGCAATAGTTCAATACGCAATGGCCCATTCTACGATTCTGATGCCATCGTTTATTTCAATTGAGTGAGTCAACGCAAACCACAGAATAGCACTTTTACTTTTATGTTTTATACGTCACGCACCAACCACGTGTCCGCCTAACCTCAATAAGGTTTATATCAAGTCTAACTATAAAACGGGCCCCGGGCCTATAACCTGTTGAGCACTAGAATCTACGGTCAGGGAATGAGTAGTTGTAGACTCAACTTAAGAGAATTAAACTTCAATAAACGGGATGTGGGTAGGACCCTATACGGGTCGAACCAATAATTTCGCGATCGTTCCGCCGTATATATTATATCCACAATTTCCGTCCATGTCTCAAATTATGGACTTGATAAAGTTTTCGAAATTTCTAAACATTACAAAAAATTATAATTCTTAATATGAAATAGTTAGATAAACAATACAATTTGTTAAGAACAATTAACTATGGGTGTGGGCAAAAAAGTCATGGAACGTCAAATGTGTGAAACGACTTGCATTGCACCCTTTGTTTCGTATTTCGAAGCGTTCTTGCGATAGAGCGATCTAAGCAATTGAATTTGTTAATAACTATTAACTATCAGTGTTAGCAAACAAAGTTATACAACATGAAATATGTATTTTCGTGTGTGGAACAACTTTCATTGACTAATTAGTTTCGTATCTTTAACCGTTTGCATGATGCAGCGATATAAAAAATCCTTTTTGTTAATAAGAATTAACTATGACTGTTAGAAAAAAAAAGTCATAAAATATCAAATGTGTATTTTTACGTGTGGAATGACTTCCATTAGACACTTTGTTTCGCACCTTCAACCGTACTTGCGATAGAGCGATCTAAAAAATTGAATTTGTTAAGACCTATTAACTTTCGGTGTTAGCAAAAAAAGTTATACAACATGAAATATGTATTTTTGGGTGTGGAACAACTTTCATTGGCTAATTTGTTTCGTATCTTCAACCGTTCGCACGCCGCTGCGATACAAATAATCTTTTTTTTTACTACCAATTAATTACAGGTGTTATCAAAAAAAGTCATAAAAGGTCAAATGTGTATTTCGCGGTGGAGAACAACTTTTATTGAACACTTTTTTTCGTATCTCAAACCGTTCTTGCAATAGAGCGATATAAACAATTGAATTCGTTAGTAACAATTGAACGAATCATTTATCGCATAAATCGTTCCTTTGAGACCTGCAGAATCATATGTCTCGTCGTTCAAAAAAAAAACCGTAAATCGCTACGTTGGTTTCTTCGGAAACGTTAAACAAAGTTTTTGGTCACACACACACACACACACACACACACACACACATACAAACACTTTTCGGAAAACGACTCAGGATGATGTGAAACGTCGAGAAAAGTGAAAATATCATGAAAATTTCATTTTCGATTTTCGGGGTCATTACAATAGCTTCCCTATATCGGGAAGTTAATAATGATTTAATTTACACAAAAGACAAAGCAGGGGAGTTCGATTAAACTTCGTAATAATGCAATACACCATGTGGCGCTAGGGAAAGAATTTTGAGCTAAAAATAGTAATCGAAAATCCCTACATATGCACTAGGAACTTTCATTCTTTCAGGTTGGTTCACGTGTATATTGTACATAGATTGAATTGTTCCTCAAAACTTTCCTCTAAGCAGACACGAAATAAGGTGTCCAATGAAAGTCACTCCACACGTAAGAGTACACGTTTGATGATCCATGACTTTTCCGCTAATGTCCATAGTTCATTGCTATTAAGAAAATCGATTGTTTATATCGCTCGATCGTGAGAACGATTAGATATACGAAATCCAGAGTCGAATCAGAGTCATTCCACACGTGCAGGTTTGATATTTTATGACTTTTTTTTCTAACATCCGTGGTTAATTCTTACTCACAAATTGAATTGTTGACCTAACTCAATCGCAAGAAAAGTTAGATTTTTTGAAGATCTTTTCACATTTTAAGAATCCCAACATACTTGGTAATTTTGGAAAGTTTGAAAAGTTCATAATTCGAGACGAGTAAGATACCAACGGGGTGTGACCACTCGAAGGTTCAATCTATCATACGTCCTTAAGTATGACAACTATTGAAAAAAGTCATAAGTAATTAAGTAGGCATTTCCACGTACGGAGCAAGGTCCGCTAAATACATACGTTTACGCAATAGAACGTTGTGAACAATTAATTATTCATAACAAAAAACTGCCACGTCAATTTTAACCAGCAACTAAGCCGATCTAAGTTCCATAAAGATGCTTCGACTAAGAGCTCGTTGACCCAGATCGTGCCAGCCGTTCCGGAGAAATCGTTAACGAAAAATTCCGATTCCACACATACAAACATACACACACCGACGCAGATACAGTCGGGGCTTTGGCGTAGTGGTAGAGTATCTGCCTACTACTCCGAAGGTCCTAGGTTCGCGCCGGGCCGCCGGAGAATATTTTTCAAAAATATTTTCTCATGCATTACTACCGATGCTGGAAAATTCCGTGTGTGCTATCCGCGGTACCCATAAAATGAGACAGCCCAGCCGAGCGGGAACCTAAGCCGTCGCAGGGGGGGGGGAGGGTGGGTTCCAGAATAGGCGCCGACCATCGTGACACAGGGGTTTCTGGAGGTTTAGCCTGTGTTTAGAAATACGATGGCCTGAAATGGCGAAAGTCGGCCCCAGCCGCGTGGGTGGGTGTCCGGTACGCCCCCTGAAGGAACGCTTAACGGGGAGAGCTGGGGGGGGTGTAGCCTTAGCTACAAGTCGATACCGTCGGAAGAAGATACCCATATTTTCGGTCTTCCCCACTCCTCCGGTATCTCTCTAGTCGGATCAGGCTATCTCTTATCTCCACTACTGCCTGACACCTACCTATCAAGCCTACGCAATCGCCCAAATATTCGCACCTTTATTGGAGCAGTATTCAGCCGAATAGCGAATAAACCGAATCTATAAACCTCCTTTGTAGCTATCTGAAATATATGTTACGTAAGACTGTAAAACACGTGTCACAAACTTATTGTTGTGAAACCCGATCCGCTACAGGGGGGGGAGGGGGGTTCGAGGGGTGCCTGGGCCAAGGTGGATTCTATCGAACCTTGGCTACCAGTGCTGGCAGAACATCGCACTTCATCTACGAATCTCAAGCTTTGAAGTAGACAAACAAATACTCCAAAAATCAATTGATCTCAGACGGAAAATGGAACTCAAACTTTTCGTTATTTTTGATCGATGTCTCTACATGGTGACCAGGCCGGAAAGGAATGTCAAAATGAAATAAACGGGATTTGGGTTTGACCCTCTACGGGTCGAACCAATAATTTCCCGATCGTTCCTCCATCTATGTTATATAAAAATTGCGGTTTGTGTCTCAAATTGTGAACGCTTTAAACTTTTCAAAATTATCAAATATGTGAAATTTTATAATGCTTAAAATATAAAGATATTTTTAAAAAATATATCCTTTCTTGCGATAGAGATGGATAAACAATTCGATTTGTGAAAAAATATGAGTGTTAGCATAAAAAGTCAGAAAAAAATCAAATGTGTATTTTTATGTGTGGAACAACTTTCATTGAACAACTCATTTCGTATCTCAAATTATTCTCACGATGGAGCGAGATAAACAATCAATTTTGTTACTAACAATTAACTATGGGTGTTAGCCAAAAAAGCCATCAAATCGAATGTGTATTTTTACGTGTGGAACGACTTTCATTTGACACGTTGTTGCGTATCTCTAACCGTTCTTGCGATATAGCGATCTAGACAATTGAATTTGTTAATAACAATTAACTTTCGGTGGCAGCCAAAAAAGTTATACAATATTAAATATGTATTTTTGTGTGTTGAACAAATTTGATTGAATAATTTTTTTCGTATCTTCAATCGTTCTCACGGCGCAGCGATATAAACAATTCATTTGTTAATACCTACAAAAGCGCTGGGTCGATTATGTTCAAAATCTAATCAGGGCTAAGTTAGGCGGAAACCTATCCAATAATTATAAAAAAAACCCAAATCGCATAATTTGTGTGGGAGAAATCGTTCGACAAAATTTTGCTCACATACGCACACACACACAGACAAACAGACGGGGCTTTGGTGTGAGTATTTGTTTTGAGTCGGTGTTGTGCGGACGCATGTCTACCGCTCTCTGCGAAATATAAATTTCTAACGTACAGCGCTTACAGTACAGTGAAATTCTAAATCGAGTAAAAGTTTTGGCACAAAAGTGTCAAACTTAAAAAACCTCAAAATTCCCTTGGCTCCAAAAAGGAAAGCCAAAATGAGTCCTCCGATGGAAGACCCAAAAAAAAAACAAAAAAAGCCGTTACGAAACCTTCGACTAGTGCGAGTTCAGTTCCCGCTCGCCTCGCCAAACCCTCCGACACTTCTGATGGACCTCAAGAGACTCCAAAACAAACTTCTGTCCCTCCATTAATCATCGAGAATAAAAACTGGAGACAATAAAATTAATCAATTTTCTGCAGAGCAACGCCGCAGATAAAAATTTAAGGATGAAATTTAATGGAAGTACCACGATCGTCCATCTACGAACGCTCGAGGACTACAACAAAATCGCAAGTATCCTGAAAAGGCAAGACATCAATTTTTTCACTTTCGGTCTTAAAAGTGAGCGACCGAAAAAATATATTCTGAAAGGGCTTCCAAGCAGTTTTTCACAAGACGAAATTCAAGCCGAGTTATCAAAACACGGCATCAACGTACTTTCCGTTCGCTAGTTCGTGAAAGTAAACAAAGACGGACACACCAAAGAAAACAGGCCACTACCGATCTTCGCTATCACGGTTGGGCCGGAAACAACCTTGAGCAGCTTCGCTGAAATCAAAACGATTTTCTACCATACATATAAGGTATAAAAGTATGTTAAATCCCAGCAACCTACCCAATGCTTCAGGTGCCAGAGATTTGGCCACGCTAGCCAACATTGCAACATGAACCTGAGATGCGGCAAGTGTGCGTCAAACCACGACGTAAAAGCTTGCATTTCCAAAACCCTGAAGTGTGCAAACTGCGGACTCGCCCACACAGCCAGCTATAGAGAGTGGTCCATGCGCCAAGAATACATGGAAACTCAACAAAAACGAGCTCAGTCCGCCAGACCCAGGGCTTGAACCAATCGATTTGCCCGTTACACCTCACTCAGCCACGATCCAGAATCTGGAAAGGAAGATCTACTTCCTCCAGTCTCCTGCAGTCCTGGAGCCAACTCCGACTTCTACCACCAACCTGTCTAGGCCCACTTACGCTTCGTTCTTCCCATCGGTGGAAACCGCGAGAAGGAACGTTGCCGCACCCACTGCTGAACCTGGGACCATCCCAATGGAAACACTTGTTCCGGAATCTTATTTAAGTACCACTAAAAACTATATAATTACAGCGAAGCAAGTCCTTGACGAGCTAACAACCCTTAGAATTCCCGAAATCCTTTCAGAGCTTAAAGAGATGAGCTCTAAACTCCAAAGAGCCTTACACGTATTGATAGGATCACAATCATCGCATCCTATGTCCACCTGTTCTCACCCTCCTCGAACACCTACGATTCCCCAGCATACATAACCAACATATTAGCAATTAATATTTTTGCGCTCAAGCCTAATCTGGACGAGTTATTACACATCATCCATAGAAACAACATCAAAATTTGTCTGACTTCAGAGCCTAAACTGAACAGCAAAACGAAGAAAATTAAATTCCCAGACTTCTCGCTGCTCAGGGAAGACAGAACGGCGAAAGCAGGTGGTGGTGTTGCGGTGGCGATCCACAAAACCTTGTCACATAGAACTCTTCCGCATGATCTCCTGTCGCTCACCGAATACGTGGGAGTAGAGGTCCAACTAAACAATAAAAAAACGAAGATCTACTCGATCTACAATCCACCGGATGTCTCAATAGATGAAAAAACCAATGGAGGCACCTATTTTCCGATAGTACTCCAACAATTATTGTTGGAGACGTAAATGCGAAGGACACTGCTTGGACCTCTGCTAGGCCAAACGAATCAGGTAAGATTCTCTCAAATTTTTTGACGGAACAAAAAATTAATCTGCTCTTTCCAGACGTTCCTACACACTACCCTCATAATTCAAACACTCCTAGTACTATTGACCTTTTATTAACAAACAACATCTCTATCATTAATAATTTCACCACACTTTCCGAATCCCCATCCGATCACCTACCATTGTTTTTCTCCCTATTTGGCAGACCAACCTCACCAGAATCATGAAAAATTTCAAACTACGCAAAAACCGACTGGAATAAGTTCAAGGATATCTTAAATGATGAGATTTCTACACCAAACACTACTTGTAACACCACTGAAGCAATAGATCAACACATAACACATTTCACCCAAGTCATTCAGACAGCCCTGGATTCCTCCACTCCCATCCGCTCAACCAAATCCACCATTAATAAAGCTAAAAAATTACGATAGGTCAAGATGGCAAAAAACGCGAAATTGCTACCTTAAATCCGAACTCAATCAGCTGATAAAAGAAATCAGACTTAACTTAACCGAATGGAAACAATCATCTTGGGACAACAAACTCAGAAACATAAACTTAAAAGATCACTCTATTTGGCGCGTAGCAAAATATTTTAATAACACCGGTAAAAGAAAAATCCCCACACTCAAGTCAAACAACACACTCTACACAGAAGACCACGACAAGGCAAATAACCTCTGCAAACACTACGCAAAAATACACGAATTATCGGCCTCCCGAGGTAACAAATCTTTTGAACAACAAGTCACAGGTCATGTGAGAAAAACTATCCTCAAAGCCCCTATCGAAACTCCCCTTAAATTCCTTACGAATCCCCGTGAAATCACTTCCGCTATCAAAAAACTAAAAAATAAATCAGCCCCGGGTGTGGATAACATTCCCAATATAGCACTAAAGAACTTGGCTAAACTTTTTGAGCGAATAATTTTAGCTCGTCTCACAAAACCCATAGAAGAGTTACAACTAATGCCTATCAATCAATTTGGTTTTCGATCAGAGCACT
The DNA here is from genome assembly GCA_026005395.1 of Asobara japonica. Lineage (NCBI taxonomy): Eukaryota > Metazoa > Arthropoda > Insecta > Hymenoptera > Braconidae > Asobara > Asobara japonica. The sequence goes on from BQMI01000384.1 coordinate 245,987, forward strand.
CGACCTGCCACCAGCTGGTTAGAATTACGAATGATATAAAATCCGCGAAAGACCGGAAAGAAGATACCGTTCTTCTTCTCCTGGATAGCGAGAAGGCCTTTGAATCTGTTTGGCCCACAGGCCTTATATATAAACTCGAAGGATTAAATGTCCCTAAATATCTATGTAAAATTCTACTATCATATCTCTCAAATAGATATATCCGTGTTCGAGTCGAAACTTCCCTTTCGGATAAAATAGAAATTGTCGCGGGAGTCCCGCAAGGGTCTATTCTCTCGCCTGTCGTATTCAATTTGTACATTGCTTCTGTTTTTAGCAGAATTCCGACAAATGTATCCATTGCAGGCTACGCTGATGACATTGCTTTGTACTCAGCTAGCAAATCGATAAACAAAGCTATTAGAAGAATAGAAAATGCTGCTTCTCTCACAATCAGTGAATTAACGAAATGGAAAATTCAAGTGAATGCTGCTAAAACAGAAGCAATCTTATTTACTAGCTCCAAGGCCAAGCCGGCTTTAACTATTCGTAGCGATAAGATCACACCAACAGATTCTGTAAAATATTTAGGCTTCCACATCGATTCCAAACTCCTGTGGAAAAAGCATATATCTGAAATCAAGGTCAAGACTAAAGTTATCCTAGTAAGATTGTATAATTTGCTAAAATCACCCGCGCTCAGTCAATCCCTCAAACTTACTCTCTACAAAGGGTTAATTAGGCCCATTATCACCTATGGTTGTCCTGCCTGGCACAATGCAGCGAAAATGCACTTGAATCATCTTCAAGTGATTCAAAATAAATTCCTACGAATAATAGGAAATTTTAAAAGAAGAACGACTATTGTGGAAATACACGAGACGCTCGGCATGACAACCATAGACGAATTTATCGATAGAATTAATGAGACATTTAAATTTAAGCTACAATCCCATCCTAATCCCCAGCTCCAAAACATCAATATTGACATAAAATCCAATTGGTCCCGCTGGCCACCTGTTTTGTCCCACCTTTCCATATATCCTTTTCTCTCCCGCCCCTCATGCATCCATTACTTATAAGGTTTTTTAGAAGTAATTTTTCCTTACATCGAGTCATCATGTAAATAATCACACATATCTGTAATAATGAAAAATTAGGTTACACTTCTTTCAAATTAGATATAAAGCCAACGGCTGGTGATCTAGAACGTAGCACTTAAGATATTAATACTGTATATAGTATGTATATGTGACAAATGTCAATAAACAATTTTCAAGTCAAGTCAAGGGGCTTTGGTGTAGTGGGTAGAGTGTCTGCCTACTATTCTAAAGGTCCCGCGTTCGATTCCCGCTCACTCCAAATATTTTTCTGAAAAATATTTTCTCACGGACTCCGACCGATGGCAGGAACATTCCGTGTGTGCTATCGGCGGTATCCATGAAGTGAGACCGTGAGTCGGGACCGAACGCGACCCGTCGCGCGGGGGGGGGGGGGGGGGAGGCTTCCATCGTAGACGCCCGCCATCGTATCACAGGGTTTTCTGGAGGTTTACGCTGTGATTAGAAATACGATGAGCTGAAATGGCGAAGTCGGCCCCAGCCGCAATGGGTGGGTACTCCGATCCGTAGTATTGCCCATGAAGTAATGCCTACCAGCGGTTACGTGGGTGAATACGAATAGAGAAAGAGTAAAAAAAAAAAAACACACAGACAAACATCTCACTCAAAATGGTTGGAAACGTTTCTAGCGGGCATGAAACGTGGGGATCAAGTGAAATTTCCCATTTCGATTTTCAGACCCATAACAATAACTTCCCTAAGATCGGGAAATTAATAAGATCGGGAAGTTAATAACAATCAGTTGTATTGCCATTGACAACCTCAATTGTTTATAACGATGTATCTCACGAAATATTGCAGATGGGCAATTCCAGCTCAACTCGACAAGTTTTAAACCCTCGCATTTTGTTTTCACTAGTGTCGCTTTGTGGAGCATAGATTTTGCCGAAAAAAGGTTTGCGTGTTTTTCATTTCTTTATCTCTTATGGTTCGCGGAAGACAGCCTCTTGAAGTTTTGAGTTTTGTGAATGAGGCCAAGTAGAAGTTTGTATCATTAAATTGAAAAAAACAGGGGGGCTGTGTTTGAGCCAATATTCGTGAAGATTCATTCAAAAACAAATTTAGTCAATCACATTGTTTTTATTGTTGATAATCGTCTGTAACACTTCTCCTTGATTCTATCCCGCTAACCAAAGAGAGTTATTACCTTCGCCCATTCCCAAATACGAAGTCTAGAGGTGGGGGCGCCAGCTACCTTTTTGTGGACCAAAGGGAACGAAAACCAGAAACAACTGAAAACAAATAAACTAGAGAACAGACTGATGGGAGTTGGGCATCAGTCTCGCGACAAACAACGCACAATTCGGCGGGCTAGGAATCCAAACATCCAATATGGCCCCGGGGCCAATAAATCGAAAATTCTGACCCGGCATTATCGGGGATGCAAAACGCCAAAGTGATAATGGCGGGACAACTAAAATCTAACTTTAAAATCAATTCATTGATGGGAATCCGTACATCCAACTTACTCGATGAATTGAATTACCCGACATTATCGGGGATCCAAAATACCAAGGTGATAATGCCGGGACAACTAAAATCTAACTTTAAAATCAATTCATGGATGGGAATCCGTACATCCAATTTACTCGATGAATTGAACTACCCGCGAATCAGTACTAGCTGAGATGACAGGGTGGGAATGGAAGGCGGGAAGGCTCGGGTCGCTCAGTATGCTAGGTCGTGGAGAGAGGATCGGGGTTCAAAAATCGTGGTAGTGACAAAAAAAAAAGGAAAATCGCGTCGTGGTGGAGGGTACGTGACTCGAGAGGGTCCTGGTGTACAGTGACCCAGAACATAGCGGCACATTTTCAAGGTCATTTCACAGATAGCATGGACTAGAGAGCAGAGTGCCGTGAAGCAGAGAGCGTTGGAGGGTCCAGACTCCTGGGGCGCACCCAATAATCGGCATTACCGGGTGGCGAGCCGAAGTGGCTTTAGACATAGAGAGCTCCCGCCAGAGGGCATATCGGTATCCTCTGGCCAAACGGGAACCGACAAAATGTCGGGAGGCGACGACGGCGCCTCTACAGAGATTGATTGATGATGGTTTATTACTGTAGACTATGTTGTACAAAAGCAAGGACCAACGGTCCGAGGAAACAAAAAGCAAAATTATAGCAGAAGACAGTAATGAATAAAGTAAGAATAAAAGTAACACTAAGCAGAACTACATAAGCAAATGCTACACCAAGTAACAGGCCCACAGCTAGTAACACGAGCAAGTAACGCCAGCTAAGAGCACTAGGAGACCGAGGAGATATCAAAGAAATAAAGGGTAAGTCATGCCAAAAAGAGGCAATAGGCTAAAGGACACGAGGGCAGTTTAGGGCTCTAGCATGGAAAGGAGGCATCTCACCCCTAGTCGGTCGTGCACTGTGGTTGGCAACAAAGAAGGTAGCTAGGTTCGCCACTGTGCACAATGCTATATGTGAGGCAGCCACGAAAGTAGTCCCTGCGAGCCGCCGAGGTCAGCCAACCAAGCTGCTCGCGATAAGGGGAGATATGCTCATCTTTCCTAGCCCCAGTGACATACCTAACACCCATGTTGACAAGACGCTGGATCCTGGTGGACAGCTCACCAGACAGGCCATCATAAAGAAGGCAACAATAGTCAACTGCAGGGAAAATTAATGCCTGGACAAGGGGTTTGCGAAGTCCAGGAGTGGTACTTGCACGGAAAAATCTGAGATGGTACATTATAGAGTTGACCCTCTGCGAAATAGAAGCCACATGACTTCTCCACGTGAGCTTACTATCTAGCACCACCCCTAGACTGCGCACCGAGCTCTCGAACGGGACCACCCGCCCCTCAATGACGAGAGATAGCCCCGACAGCGAGTAGACATCATTGACATACGCCTGAGCGCCGAAAATAATTGCTTTAGTGTTAGCAACATTCAGCCTCAGCCGATTGTCACGAGCCCACCCTCCAATGCCCACAGCCAAATCACTCATCATGGAGATAGGAGACTCAAGCTCACACCGCGGGAATCGTATGTACACCTGGAGGTCGTCCGCATAAATTAGATGTTCAATACCAGGAGCTAAGTCCGCACAAACATCATTGATAAATATGAGGAAAAGCAACGGACCAAGCACGGACCCCTGCGGCACACCACGATTCAAGAAGAACGGAAAGAAGACATGCAGTTAGCACCACCCAGTGTCGCCTGGCGACGATCACTAAGGTAAGATGTAACCTAAGTAATAGCAGTAGACGAGAAGCCTACCCTATGAAGCTTCTTAAGTGGCAGCAAGTGACAAACAGTGTCAAATGCCTTGCTAAAGTCAAACAGAAGCAGCATAGTCAGTTGGCGTCGGTCTATACCAATACGAATATCATCCGTCAACTTCAGCAGCGCCGTCTATTGTACTATTGAAGCGAGTACTATTGAAAGGCCGAAATCCTGTCTGCAGCGGATCCAGGGTAGCACGAACGATGAGAAAATCCATCATTTGCCCGGCAGCCAGTTTCTCTAGCACTTTCGACAGAAAACACAAAAGAGAAACCGGTCTATAATCATTGGCAGATGAAGGATTCTTTAGCTTGCCAATAGCAACTACCAAGGATTTCTTCCATATGGTCGGGAAGGAAGAAGACGAAAACGACCTGTTGAAAAGGAGTCGCAGAAATGGCCCAAGTACGGGCAGGGCAGCCACTACTACCGCTCGAGGAATGCCATCACAAGCCTTGGCCTCAGTGGAGAAATGCATAGTCGCATTCCTCACCTCATCAGCCGTGACTGGTCTGAAGGAAAAATCCAAGGCAGCAGTAGAGTCATCCCGGTGGATAGACCTAAGATAGTCAACTAGAGGAGGTTCTCCAGGATCATATGCCACTCCCGCAAAGTGAGCATTCAATATCTCAGGGTCCAAGTCCGCAGGCTCCCCTGCAACAAAGGCCACTCCAAGGTACCTCAGTTCCTTCCAGATCTGAGCCGGTGAAGTACAGGAAATCAGCCTGTCCTGAAAAAACTTCTGACGAGCCGCCTCGACCTCCCGATGCGCCACATCACGAGCCGCTCGGTAGTTGGAGAGAGCACGATTAGTGCGTACGCGTCTGTACACCCTATAGAGGCGATCTCTCTCAGCCATAAGATCATCAAGAATAGCCGGGAACCAATCTCAATGACCTCACCAATATGAGAGAAGAGACACAAAGCCATGTCCTCCGAAGAGGATGCATCATTCAGGAGGACCGACCAATCACAGGCTAGCAAATGGGCATTGAGCTTCCCAGTATCCATGGCAGAGAAATCCCTGTAGTGGATTTCTCTCTCCATAGACACAGAGGGAAAAGTAGCCCTTATAGTAGCCGCAATTAGATCATGTCCATCAATGAAAGGCACATCCGTCTTCCAGAAGGACAACAGTGTGTCCTCGCCATTTATAAGACATAGATCAAGCCACGTACCAGACACAGCAGTGTTGTGACGGAATCCGCGCGGAAATTCCGTCGACTAACCCCAACCGCCTTTTTCGAAAGGCGGAAGTACAGTTCCCTACGTGACCCCGCTGGTCAGTAGGAAGCTGCCACCTATCGGGCGGATTGGGTTCGTCCGGTGATCAACCATTCCCCTACGCATTTCCCATTGTAGCGCCCAAAATGCTAATTTCGGGGATAATTGCGAACAATTATCCCTGTTCGGTGTAGTGAAATTTCGGCGATAATTCCGGATAATTAGCCCTGCATAAAATTAATCAACTTTCGGGGATAATTCCGGATAATTATCCCTGCATCAAATTAGTCAAATCTCGGGGATAATTCCGAGTAATTAACCCTGCCTAAAATCAGTGAAATTTCGGGGATAATTCGGAGCTATTATCCCTGCCTAAGATTAATCGAATTTCGGGGATGATTCCGAGTAATTATCCCTGCCTAAGAGTAATCGAATTCCGGGGATAATTCCGAGTAATTATCCCGGTATAAAATTAGTAGAGTTGGAATAATTCCGGATAATTATCCCAGGGTTAAAATTACTAGAGTATCGGGATAATTCCGAGTAATTATCCCAGAGTACAATAACCACGATCCAGGGGATAATTTCGAATCATCATCCCCGTAGGAAATAACCGGGTTTCGGGGAATGATCCCTGCGTGTCTAAATTAGCCTTTCGGGGATAAGCCCGGCCAATTATCCCTGTATAAAATTAGCGGAATTTCGGGATAATTCCGGCGAATTATCCCAGCATAAAATTAATCCAGTTTCGGGATAATCCCGCACAATTATCCCAGCATAAAAAGAATCCAGTTTCGGGATAATTCCGGAGAATTATCCCAGTATAAAAATTAATGAAGTTTCGGGGATAATTCCGAACATTTATCCCTGCATAACATTATCGAGATTCGGGACAATTCCGGATATTTATCCCTGCATCAAATTAATCGAGTTTCGGGATAATTCCGTACAATTACCCCAGAGTTCAAATTTCTAGAGTATCCGGATAATTCCGCGTAATTATCCCTCTATAAAGTTAGTAAAGTTTCGGGATAATTTCGGATAGTTATCCCAGGGCAACATTATAAAGATTCGGGGATAATTGCGTAACCATTATCCCAGGTTTCGCGCGTATAAATCGAAGGATTAAACTTCGAAAATTCGTGCGACATCGGGACGGCATTGTCAGACAATGACGTCACCCTCAGGGCAATGCCAATTGTCCCGAGAGTTGTTGGGTGATGTCACCCATGACAACAAACATCCAGCAATTCGGTCGCGTGAGTTTTTTTGTATTTCCGTGAAAATACAGGAATTAATTTTACTCTCTTTTCTTTTTTTATAAAATAATGCCTCGGGGATAATTCGGAATAATTATCCCTTCGTATTAAACTAATGTTTCGGGTATAATTCAGGAATATTATCCCTGCTTAAATTAATCGCGTTTCGGGGATGATTCCGAGATGATTATCCTGGCATAAAATCGCAAAATTTTGGGGATATTTCGGGAATCTTCCCCTGTAATTTTTTTTGGTTATGGAATTTCGACCGGAAAGTCGATAAACTATTCGGGTTATTTAGCGGTATTTCTTTCATTGCAAAATTATAGTATATCGACAGGAACGTCCATAAAAAATTCGAACCACGAATTGAGACTTCTTTTAGGCTTGTTATCGGATTCCGTTATCTCGACCGTAATGTCGATAAACTATTTGTTTCATTGAGGGATAATTCCTTAGTGATAAAATCATAGTGTCTCGATCGCAATATCGATAAACTGTTTCGAGTCACGGATCAATAGATTTTGTCGTAGATTTACGCGATTTCGACCGGAATGTCGGTAACCTATTTCGGCCGTTTCGCGATAAGTTTGTTATAGAATTATGACGTCTCGATCGCGAAGTCGATAACTATCGGTCATGATTGACCGGAACTCCGATAGATTTATGAAGCTATAGATTTGTCGGGAGTTAGGACCTGTATGACTCTCGACCAAAAGTCGACGAATTATTGGGTTAGCGGCCAATAAGTTTTTTTTTTAAAGTAAGTGATTTTGGTTAGACTAACCGTCTCGACCGAGAGGTCGATGAACTATCGCTTTATGTGCAGCTTCGAGTCGTTTTTGTGTCTCTTTTGATTTTTATGGGATAATTTTCGGGGTGAAATTGAGACAGGTTTCGACCACGATGTCGGTAAACTAGTTAGTTTTAGGTTCGATCGGACTTTTAATTCGATTTATTTCTTTCGGGTTGGAATATCCATCCCGGTTAGTATTCTCTCTCTCCGAAGGAGTTATGATTTCTAGTGTTAGGGGAGAACTCCAGCCAAGTTCTTAGGAGATTTGTAGTTCTCGTTATGTATGTTGCGGAATAAAAATAATGCCATTCGCCCATATTGATTGCGTACGTTTTTGAGCCTTGTTACGGTCCTAAAAATCCTGAACCCGACCCTCTCTACCATAACCCACATCCTGAGCAGCGTGGGACATGCCGCTCCTCCTTCCCTACCCCTCATCATTCCCTGACCACCTTCTTCCCGTTTCCTTTCGTGGCGATAAGATATAGGTTAAGTTTATGTTAAGTTCACGTTAAGTTCAGTTTAGTTGCCTTAGAAGCTCTCGGTTTGTCCATTTCCCGCAGAAATAGACTGGCGCCCAATTCGAGTTGGACAGGGGAGAAGCCGGGATTATGGGGAAGAGAGGCCGAAGGTGCGGGCATTTCCTCCCCCCCGGAAATGTCACGTCACAGTGTGATGCGTCGCACCATGAAGAACAAGGCAGAGACTATTGTCCGTATATATAGATCTCACAAGGACAGCGTCAGCACTAGCTGATAGCTGATCCGCATTATAGTCCCCCAGAACTGCTTTACAGCTGTAATCCTGGAGGTGTAGAAGTAGCGAGGGTATGAAATCAGAGCCGTCAACGAAGGGGGCATGAGGTCGTCTATATACAACGGCAACAAAGGTGGGATGGAAACCACGACAAGAAATTTCACAGAACAAGTACTCAGGAAGACCTGGCTTCCTTGTCCAGATATGAGAAGAATGACAGAGGACCTTGGCTTTAAAGCCCTCCAGCGAGACAACATCATCGTCAACATAGGAGTCAAGCTTGGTCTCAGTCATGGCGACAATATGGAATGGAGGACGGCCATCCAGGAAGAGCCTGACACGCTCAATGTGCGCTCTGAGGGAGTTCACATTGAGGTGACAGACTCGTAGCCCTTCACATGGCAGCAGCTCAACAGCGGAGGCCGGAGAAGGAAGAGAGGAAGCAGAGGGAGAAAGGAGAGTGCTATGTGATAAAGCTGGCGTCACCTGTGCCGAAGAAACTACTGGGAGCCCGACATGAAATTTTTTAGATCCTCCAGTGATGAAATTCTAGTCGCAGGCCCATCCTTCTTCCTTCTGACGAAGACTTCACCATCACGAATGAACGTGGAGAACCCATGCTTCTTCGCAGCATCCCTTACTGCACGGCTCAGATTGTACAGGTCCATTGGCAAGAACTCATTCACATTAATGAGTGAGGCCTTTAATGGGGCCAGAGCACCCGACGCCTTAACGAGCACAGGATCCAAGGTCGACGAATGCAGTTTCCCATGGCGTGCCTTCGCCATCACCAGACTACGAACGAGGTCAGACGAAGAGACTGTCACCACTATAGAAGTGGGATTATCCACAGTGACAGCATCCGAAGTCCCGCTGCTACCCCTGCTAATGACCGCCCTTTTCTGGGAGCCATTGATCTACCACCAGTTGTGCTGGTGGGCTCAAATGAAGGGAGCAACCCATGAAGCACAGCATACGCCATACGACCAGCATCAGCACCAGAAGTAAGTTCCACTCCAGAAATCAGTAGCTCAGTTGATGAGCGAGCTCTCTCAGCATTAATTTTGGCAATGGAGCCAGCAAGCCCCGATACAGTAGCCTCAATCGGTCCCACAGCCTGGAATCACACCAACTTCTCCGGCAGGAGGACTAGAAGATGGAATCTGAGCAGAGAGGTCAGTCACAGTTTCTTTTAGGCCTGCAATCTCCTGTCCATGGGCCGCAACCACCGATTCCACGGAACCAATCCGTGTCAGAAGTTCAGGCAGCTGATCCAAAACATCAAGCTTGGATTTAACTGACGCTAGCTCCACTTGCACCGATTCAATCTTGGTGGTCAGTGAAGTAATTGCAAACATAATGCTGGCAAGAGCAGCCTCATTCGATCCAACAGTAGCCGCTGCAGAGGGCAACCCCATTGGGGGAGGCATAAATATACAAGGACTCTGCAGCGCAGAGCGTGAGGATGCAGAGCCTGTGGAGCTAGTGGAACTCTGCCTGGTACGCCTCTGTAATGCCAATGTATTGCTCGAAGAGGCCAGACAAGGTTCACACTTACGAAGATTGACCTCATTCTCATTTTTGCATAGTCTGGTTTTAACGCACATTGAATGATAGTGGTTATCACAGACATAGCAGTGATAAACCTTGGTAGAGCTAGTCTGACCACATTTGGCACACAGAGGCTTATCATCAGCGTTCATTGTATCGTAGTGAGAATAAAAATTATTTCAAAATGCTCACTGAACAGTATATGGTGATGATAAGGACGAACACACAGTAGGTAAATGACTGGCAGTCGGTAAAGCAGCAACCCTGGTGATGGCGGGAGTGACAGGCTAACAGCAGTGTTGAAAAGGCAGTTTCACGTCGCAGCAGAGAAAGCGTAGTACCCCACTTCAATATAGGTGTCACACGGTGTAAAGGACTCGTCGCAGAAATGACAGGTGAATAGAGAGAGAGATAGCAAGAGGCAAAATTGCAGGTTATGTAGAGCCACAACCAAACTTGCAAAAAAAAAAGCAGGTGCATCCAAGCAGAGAAGCAACCAATAGCCAGTGATTATATATCCAGCGATCGGTTGCAAAAAGGCGCATGTAACGTGTCTAGAACAAAAACCGCCCGAAGGCGAGAAACAGCGAAATATGCGCTCAAAGTAGCAGGTAAAAAGCATGCGTGCGTTCTTACTCACAGAGAGAGAGAGAGGGAGCGGAAACCAATGGCTAGCATTGGGAGTCAACCAGGAGGGACTCGGGAGAGAGCTGACCAGTGGACTGCACTGGGAACCTGCCTAAGCAGCTCTGCCTCGTTGAGTGGTGAGTGCGTAGCAGTGAGCCTCGCGACTCCCCACTCTTGACGGGTAGTGTGGGGGGCAACTGCGTTGGGAATGGTAGACCCTGTGGGGTATGTCATAGACACTGTACGGGATTTCCACAAAATTCCGTTACACGTCTATCATTCGCCTATCAATGAATTCCGATGATCGTATAGTAATTAATTTTTCATAATCAGGACGTAAATTCATGGACCACATTTTAGTTCCCCCCTGATAGTTTAAAATTTGGTTAGAGATTACACTTACTTTAGTTTTTAGTTTTTTATCCTAGTTAATGAATGCACATTTCACATCACATAGTGATAATTACAACAGCGCATACGATTATCGTATTATTATGTATTCTCTTTTATATACACGTGACGTGAGTGACAGGGCTGCAAAGACAACGCGAAATAAAATTCAAAAGAGGATGAATTTAGATTAGTCATATACATTATATATAATGTAACCAAGTATGGTTTTATCGAGCCAGTTTCCATTATATTTTTTTTTCGAATTTTATAGTAGGCACTGGAAGGGGTAGTTTCTCGCTGTACAGGGTCTCCCAGCAATGAGGGCTACCCTTTTGCAGGGGGTGGGGGGTCGAAATAGGGATAGAAAAGTCCTCTATCATTTTTCAATTAAATGCATAATTACGGAGATAATGAGGTTTGAAGTGGGCCAATCCCGAGCGCGCTACAACGGTAAATCAGGAGCGCCGCTTGACGCTGGGATGTAGGGGCCCCCATATCAAATTATATCCCGAAGCGTATTTTTTGTTGTCCACTGGACGGGAAAATTAAGGGGCTATACGCAACTCCAAGGAAATATTTGGTAAGGGTGATATCATTTTTTTTACTTAAGGGGAAGATGAAGGGGCTATAAAGAACTCGAAAGAAAAGTGGATTTTTTTTTTTTAATTAATGGAAATTAAAGTCTAATTGCCGCTTCGAGTACTGTAGAAATAATAATTTTTCTTTACTTAAAGGGAAAATTAAGGGGCTATAAAGAACTCGAAAGAAAAGTGGAACTTTTTTTTTAATTAATGGAAATTGAAGTCTAATTACCCCTTCAAGTACTGTAGAAATAATAATTTTTTTTACGTAAAGAGAAAATTAAGGGGCTATAGGGAACTCGAAAAACAAGTGGAATTTTTTTTTTTTTTTAATTAAATAATGGCTACTAAAGTCTAACTGCCTCTTCGAGTACTGTAGGAATAATCATTTTTTTTTTAGTAAAGAGAGAAACTTAAGGGGCTATACAGAACTCGAAAGAAAAGTGGAATTTTATTTTCTTTTCTTTTATTAATTAATGGAAATTAAAGTCTAATTACCTCTTCGAGTACTGTCGAAATAATCATTTTTTTACTTAAAGGGAAGATTCAGGTGCTATAAAGAACTCGAAAGAAAAGTGGAATTTTTTTTTAATTAATGGAAATTAAAGTCTAATTACCCCTTCGAGTACTGTAGAAATAATCATTTTTTTTACGTAAAGAGAAAATTAAGGGGCTATAGGGAACTCGAAAAAAAGGGGATTTTTAGTTTTTTTATTAATTAATGGCTATTAAAGTGTCATTGCCCCTTCGAGTACGGTAGAAATAATCATTTTTTTTTACTTAAAGGGAAGATTAAGGGGCTATAAAGAACTCGAAAGAAAAGTGGAATTTTTTTTTAATTGATGGAAATTAAAGTCTAATTACCCCTTCGAGTACTGTAGAAATAATCATTTTTTTTTACTTAAAGGGAAACTTAAGGGTCTATAAAGAACTCGAAAGAAAAGTGGAATTTTTTTTTTAATTAATGGAAATTACAGTCTAATTACCCCTTCGAGTCCGGTAGAAATAATCATTTTTTTTACGTAAAGAGAAAATTAAGGGGCTATAGGGAACTCGAAAAAAAGGGGATTTTTTGTTTTTTTATTAATTAATGGCTATTAAAGTCTCATTGCCCCTTCGAGTACGGTAGAAATAATCATTTTTTTTTTACTTAAAGGGAAGATTAAGGGGCTATAAAGAACTCGAAAGAAAAGTGGAATTTTTTTTTAATTGATGGAAATTAAAGTCTAATTACCCCTTCCAGTACTGTAGAAATAATCATTTTTTCTTTACGTAAAGAGAAAATTAAGGGACTATAAAGGGCTCGAAAGAAAAGTGGAATTTTTTTTTTAATTAATGGAAATTAAAGTCTAATTACCCCTTCGAGTGCTGTCGAAGTAATCATTTTTTTACTTAAAGGGAAGATTAAGGGGCTATAAAGAACTCGAAAGAAAAGTGGATTTTTTTTTTAATTAATGGAAATTAAAGTCTAATTACCGCTTCGAGTACTGTAGAAATAATATTTTTTTTTTACTTAAAGGGAAAATTAAGGGGCTATAAAGAACTCGAAAGAAAAGTGGAATTTTTTTTTTAATGAATGGAAATTAAAGTCTAATTACCCCTTCAAGTACTGTAGAAATAATCATTTTTTTTACGTAAAGAGAAAATTAAGGGGCTATAGGGAACTCGAAAAAAAAGTGGATTTTTTTTTTTTAATTAAGTAATGGCTATTAAAGTCTAATTGCCCCTTCGAGTACGGTAGAAATAATCATTTTTTTTTTACGTAAAGACAAAATTAAGGGGCTATAGGGAACTCGAAAAAAAAGTGGAATTTTTTGTTTTTATCAATTAATTGCAATTAAAGTCTAATTACCCCTTCCAGTACTGTAGGAATAATCATTTTTTTTTTTAGTAAAGAGAGAAACTTAAGGGGCTATAAAGAAGTCGAAGGAAAAGTGGAATTTTTTATTCTTTTCTTTTATTAATTAACGGCAATTAAAGTCTAATTACCCCTTCAAGTACGGTAGAAATCATCATTTTTTTTGCTTAAAGGGAAGATTAAGGGGCTATAAAGAACTTTTTTTTTTTCTTTTCTTTTGTTAATTAATGTCAATTGACGTCTAATCACCCCTTCGAGCACTGTAGGAATAATCATTTTTTTAATTAAGGGGAAGATGAAGGGGCTATTAAGAACTCGAAAGAAAAGTGGATTTTTTTTTTAATTAATGGAAATTAAAGTCTAATTACCCCTTCGAGTACTGTAGAAATAATATTTTTTTTTTTTCTTCAAGGGAAAATTAAGGGGCTATAAAGAACTCGAAAGAAAAGTGGAATTTTTTTTTTAATGAATGGAAATTGAAGTCTAATTACCCCTTCAAGTACTGTAGAAATAATCATTTTTTTTACGTAAAGAGAAAATTAAGGGGCTATAGGGAACTCGAAAAAAAAGTGGATTTTTTTTTTTTTTAATTAAGTAATGGCTATTAAAGTCTAATTGCCTCTTCGAGTACTGTAGGAATAATCATTTTTTTTTTTTAGTAAAGAGAGAAACTTAAGGGGCTATAAAGAACTCGAAAGAAAAGTGGAATTTTATTTTCTTTTCTTTTATTAATTAATGGAAATTAAAGTCTCATTACCCCTTCGAGTACTGTCGGAATAATCATTTTTTTACTTAAAGGGAACATTAAGGGGCTATAAAGAACTCGAACGAAACGTGGAATTTTTTTTTTAAATAATGGAAATTAAAGTCTAATTACCCCTTCAAGTAGTGTAGAAATAATCATTTTCTTTACGTTGTTACGTTTTCATGAAATTCTCGAAAATTACACTATTTTCGTTTTATTTACCTTTTTTTATTGCAAAATTTGGATTTATTTTAATCTCCCTTTTTAATAAGATCTCGTTCAATCTCAACATGGAAACATGACATTTTCCTAATGCGATGAGAAATACCGTGGGAAAATTATTAGTAGCTGCCCCTACGACAGATGGCGTCTCCAGGGTATTATTTCCCGCTTTCCGTTGTTGAGTGTTGGCGTCTGTTATCTCCGTCAGATGGAGGTACAGTGTGCAATACAATATGACGATTGGTGAAAATAAGTGTGGGAAATTATTGAATACTCACAGCTATAGTTGGGTAGGTTCTATCCAATCAAACTGCTCAGCGCAGTCGACCAATCAGAACGCAAGATTCAAGGTTGACAAATTGTTTATTGTTCACAACGATACGACACTACTCAAATTGGTTATATATTGTTCACAATATTGTTCAAACAAAGTTAACTAAATCTTAAGTTTTCTTTCACTATTTTTTAAATCACTACTTTAATCATATCCGAGTACACTGATTTTGGAAATTAGGTGTTAAGTTATAACTATTTGATTATTATTAAGTAATAAAATCGACTTTATTAAATTTTTGGATTTAGTAATAGTTTGTTATAACTATTATTGAGTTTGTGAGTTGGGTCTTAGAGTTTGGGAGTCGATTTTTGTGAAATGATGCAACTACTTTAAGGGTTAGAATTGGAGTGATCTGATTTTAGAAGGAAAAAAGGAATTGGGGAAAACTCTATTTTTCGAAATAGTGGGGAGGAAAAAAGCAAAGTTAAATGAGGGGCGTGATTCAGTGGTGAGTTACTCGCGATAGGCGCGTTTTGGAATAGGAGGGGAAATAGGTTAGTGAGATTTGGGAGGCGCCAGAGGAGCCGCGTCGCTTCCCGGTTGGTCAGCGAAAATGGGCTAGCGTGTGGGCTTCATTCTAGGAATTGGTGGTCCAGCGCGGGGGGCCCATTTTTTGCTCTTGGTTTTTATGACGCGAAAAGGGTCGTTGAGGGTAAAAGCAAATCTGGTGCGCTTCGGGTTTTATTGCTTTGGGAAATTGGAGAGACGCGTGTTGCATTTTTTTTATATATATAGTTTGCTTTTATCTTAAAGCCCATATTTTAGGGAAAGGACTTGTCTGGAGTTTCTCTAAGACTTTTACGAGCAGGCTTTTCTGTCTCCGTAACTCTTGAAAAGATCTAAAGATTTTATGGGTCTTTTCACTTTGGAAATGTCACGAAATTTCAAGTGTCTTGAAATTCGTTTCTTTTCCTTCAAATTCTGGGGAAATGGTTTTCTTAACGGTTACCTTAAAATCGAACCGTGTTACCAGCTATTTTAAATGAGTATCTTAAAGGACATTATTTGGTTTAGATTTTCAATTAATAAAATATTGCAAATTTAATTTACTAAATGGAATGATCGGTAATGTCGGTTAGAGGGGGAAAAAAATTTGGTATCAGTGCTGCTAGGTGGCACTGTGAGTACATAACACCTCCCCCCTTAAAGAGAGGTTTGAGCGTCCTCGCTCAATTATGCAAAAATTGCGACATTAGCGATCATTATTGTATTCTTACTAATATCTGGAAAGATATACATATTGATACAGTATGTGTTTTCTTAAGATTAAGCTTATATGAGTAATTTGTCTACATATGGGTTTACAATGTTTTTTCAATTTGTTCGTTTTTGCAAATGTTGCGATTCCTAGTACTAGTTTCTTAGGTTAATTCAAATACAAATCATTCGCGTCCAATCAAAATTAGAATCTTATAATATATATAACTGTGCGCATATATATGTATGCGGATATATATATATCTATGTATATACGCATGAGATGGGGTATCGTGGTGACCGACAGGGGTAGGGGTGCACGCACTGCCGTGTTGGCTACCGAGCGCGGTCAGCTGTTTGCCGTTGGGGCGGGCGTTTTAATATTCGCACCGAGTTGGTGTTTGCGAGCGCGCGGTGTTGGCAGACTAGCGTTGGATTTGAACGAGTGCGGTCAAAAAAAAAAAAAGAAGAAAAAAAAAAAATGCCGATTCCGTTATCAGCTGAGGACACTGTGAAGCGCTATTCTCATAAAAGAGAGGTAAGTTTTCGCTTATTTTATTTATTTTATCTGTTTTATTTATTTATTATTATATATATATATATATATATATATATATTTTTGATTTGAT